>PVKP010019447.1:0-42432 GCA_004027715.1 Plecturocebus donacophilus | reverse complement strand
AAACAAGTACTCAGAGATTACATCACCACCAGGCCTGCTTTACAAGAGCTTCTGAAAGAAGCACTACACATGGACGGGAACAACCAGTATCAGCCATTCCAAAAACATACCAAAAGGTAAAGAGCATCACCATAATGAAGAATCTACATCAACTAATGGACAAAACAGCCAGCTAGCATTACCAGAAGCTGCAATTTTCATCTCTGATAAAACAGACTTTAAAACAACAAAGACCATAAGAAACAGAGGGACATTACATGGTGATGAAAGGATCAATGCAACAAGAAGAGCTAACGATCCTAAATATATACGCACCCATTACAGGAGCACCCAGATACATAGGGCAAGTTATTAATGACTTACAAAGAGACTTAGACTCCCACACAATAATAGTGGTAACACTACACCGTCAATATTAGACAGATCAACGAGATAGAAAATCAACAAGGATGTCCAGGACTTGAACTCAGACCTGGAACAACTAGACTTAACAAATATTTACAGAACTCTCCTCCCCAAATCCACAAAACATACATATTTCTCAGTATCACATTATACCTATTTTAAAAGTGACCACATAACTGGAAGTAAATCACTCCCCAGCAATTGCAGAGCATTTCACAGGTTTAAATAAAATATTGGTTGGCTGCTTATTTGTTATTTTCATCCCCCATTCCTTCCTGTCTCCCTTGTTAAGCACAGTTATTGGCATAAAAGAGGTTTTTAATACCCATTTTTAGACTGCATTCTAGCCTGGGCAATAAAACAAGAATCCCGTTCTCTCTCCTTCTTTCTCTTCCTCTTTCTCTCTTTCATTCTTTTTTTCTTTCTTTTGCTCTTTCTTTCTTTCTCCTTTTCTCTTTCTTTAAAAAAAAAAAAAAGAATAAGAAAAGTAAAAAATTTTCTTTTGACTTCACTAATCCTCCTCTGATGCTCTTCCTTTCTTTATATGGATCTGAGTTCTGACCTTTACCATTTTCTTTCTCTCTAAAGAAATTTTAACATTTGCAAGGCAGGTCCCGTCACTTTTTGTTCATTTAATAAAGTCTTATTTTTCCTTCTCTTTTGAAGGACCATTTCACAGGGTACAGAAATCTTGGTTGCTTTTTTTTTTTTTTTTTCCTTCAACACTAAATATTTCACTCCACTATCTTCTTGCTTGCATGATTTCCGAGAAGTCAGATGTAATTCTTATCTTTGTTCCTTTATAGGCAAGGTGTTTTTCCCTTCTCTGGCTTTTTTTTTTTTCAAGATTTTTTCTTTGATTTTCTGTAGTTTTAAAATGGTATGCCTAGGTTAGTTGTTATGGCATTGATCTTGCTCAGTGTTCACTGACCTTCCTAGCCGTGGTTAGGTGTCTGATATTAATTTGAGGAAGTTCTCAGTCATTATTGTTTCACATATTTTTTCTGGGCCTTTCTTTTTTCTCCTTCTGGAATTCCCATTATATACCTGCTACACCTTTTGCAGTTGTCCCACAGTTCTTGAATACTCTGTTCTATGTTTTTTTTCAGTTTTTTTTTTCTCTTTGCTTTTTTGGTTTTGGTGGTTTCTACCAAGATATTATCATGCTCAGAGATACTTTTCTCGGCCACGTCCAGTCTGCTCACAGGCCCATCTGAGGCATTCTGCATTTCTATTACAGTGTTTTTGGCCTCTAGCATTTCTTGTTGGTTCTTTCTGGGAACTTCTGTTTCTCTGCTTACATTCCCCATTTGTTCTTGCATGCTGTCATCCACCTTAGCCATTAGACCACCTAGCCCCTTAATCATAGTTGCTTTAAATTCTCGGTCTGACCATCCCAACCTCTCTACCGTATGTGAGTCGGTTCTCATGCTTGCTCTACCTCTTCAAACAGTGTTTAATGCCTTTTAATATGTCTTATAAGTTTCTCTTGATGGACAACTGTAATGTACTAGATAAAAAAAACTGCTATAAACAGGCCGTTAGTGATATGCTGAGAAGGTGTTGGGGAGGGGGAGAGTTGTACAATCCTATGGTAAGTCTCAGTCTCACTGAGCCTGTGCCTCCGGACTGTTAACTTCAAAAGTTAAAGTTTTGAAGCTGTAGTTCTCTACATTCCCCTATTAGTCTCTCCAATAGTTTCTCAGTTTTCTACCCCTATGAGTCGGGCAGGATGGCTAAAATAGGATGAAGTTGTGTATTTCCCTTTCCCACGCAGATTAGGCTGATAAAACCCTCGCAGGTTAGGCTCTTGTATCAGGCCATTCTTGCGCTGCTATAAAGAAATACCTGTGACTGGGTAACTTATAATGAAAAGAGGTCTAATTGGCTCACAGTTCTGCAGGCTTTACAGGAAGCATGGCACTGGTATCAGCTAGGCTTCTGGTGAAACCTTGGGGCGCTTTCAATTACAGCGGAAGGTGAAGTGGGAGCAAGCAGTTCACATGAAAAGCAGGAGCAAGTTAGGCAGAGCGGGAGGATGCCGTACACTCTTAAACAACCAGCTCTCACCAGAACCCATTCCTGGGAGGACAGCACCAAGCCATGAGGGATCCACCCATGACCCAAATACCTCCCACCAGGCCCCACCTCCAGCACTGGGGATTACAATTCAACTTGACACAGATTCAAATTATATCAGCTCTGGTTACAAAGTTTCTCCTGAAAGCATACCTTATTGAGAAGGAGGGCTCTGGCATATTTCAAAGCTGTTCTTCCTCCCTTCCCCCTGCAGGAAGAATGAGATCTTTGATATTCACTGCAGGAACCTGGTCAAGCGACTGGTGGTAAAACTCACAAAAGCGTTGAGGCCCCTTGAGGACTGGGTTCACTGGAGTTTTCACTCAGGCTTGTCCACAGTGAACCTCGACTAGTTCATCGGTTACACACTGGGTTTCCCTCTCTCAGCACTGGTTCCCATGGGAGTTTGTGCTTGCGTGTTGCTGCTCTGGCAAGCTGCAGTTCTCTGCATTTGCCTATTAGTCTCTCCAGTTTTGGGAACAGTGACTTGGCCTGTGACCCCACCTTTATGAAAGATCCAAGAAGACTTGTTGATTTTTCAGTCTGGTCAGGTTTTTACTTGTTAGGATCTAGTGGTGACTTCAAGTTTCTAACATGCTAGATCGGACAGAACACAGGTTTCCTAACCCTAAATACCCATGTCACTTGGGAAGGGGGCAGTCAGGAATGGAGGAGAGACAACTAACATTTTATGAGCACCTCCTGTGTGCCAGACACTACTGCACAAAGTTTCAGTTAATCACCAGTACGATTATGAGCCCATTTCACAGTTGAGAAAGCCAAGGCTTAGTAAGGTAGAGGCTTGAGTAGCATTGCCAAGATCTCACCACTGATGAAAACTAAGGGGTGGGACTTTAATTTGGATCCATTGGGTTCCAAAGCCCACCCTCTCAGTCCATCCAGATCAGCCTGTCTCCTTGCACAAGTGTGAGCTGTTATTAGCCAATTGACGAATGACCCAGTATTTGCTGAAGACCTGCAGCATGCCCTGCCCTCTGGGGGACAATGGACCACAGATGTTGTATGAGAAACAAAGCTTCAGCCCAGATGGGGAAAGAAGATGTGACAATATGAAACGGACAATGAAGGATGGGGAACACCTGAAGAGCTGAGAGGAGCGGGGAGACCAACCCAAGCAGAGGAAACGGCACAAGCAAAGGTTCAGAGGTGGGAATGAACATAATACATGCAAAAGAGAGGGCAGAAGTGAAGCAGGGTGGCTCTGGAGGGGGCTGTAGGGACTGTTCCTCTTCCAGGGGGCTTTGCACTGTGATAACCTAGAGAAACTGCTCTGAACAGGCAAGAACAGGCAAGAAACCATGAAATTTCACTGTGCACTGAAGTAGCCTCGCAGGGAAGTCAGAGGGTCCAGGTGAATGTGGGCATAGGGAGGATTTACATAGAACAGGTTCCCGCTCCTCTGCTATTTCAGGATGGCCAGGACAAACTGACTCCCACACTTCATGGGCTAATGCCTGACATTCTACAATAATGTCAATACGAGAGCTTTTATTCCTTCACACCGCCCTGGCAGAGAGCACTACTTTACGGTGGTGTTAGTCTGGCACATGCTAGTACTAGTTTGGTTACTGAGTAAAGAATTTCCAGAGAGGTTTTCAGGGAGGATGGGAGAGGGAGGCAGACACAACCTGAAAGGAAGGTGAGTGCCCAGATGCAAATGTTGCCTCCTTTCATGCTGCTATGGTCTGAATATTAGTGTCCCCCTAAATTCCTGTGATGAAACCTAACTCCTGATGCAAGAGTATTAAGGGGTAGGGTCTTTAGGGTGTTGATTAAGTCATGAGGGTGGAGTCATGAGGGACCCACCCTCATGAATGGAATTAGTGCCTTTATAAAAGTGTGCTGTGGCTTGAATGGGTCCTCTCTAAAATTCACGTGTTGAAACTTATGGCCAACGTGATGGTATGAGGAGCTGAGGCCTTTAAGAAGTGATTAGGCCATGAAGGCTCCTCTCCCAAAGATGGGATTAAGACTCTCATAAAAGAGCCTTCATGCAGCATTCAGCTCTCTGGCCCTTCTGCCTTTGACCGAGTGAGGACACAGCATCCCTCCCGTCCAGAGAATGCAGCCTTGCGGCGCCGTCTTGGAACAGAAAGCAGCACTCACCAGACAAGAGAACCTGCTGGTGCCTTGATCTTGAACTTCCCAGTCTCCTGAACTGTGAGAAATAAATTTCCATTCTTTATAAATTACCCCGTCTTGGTATTTTGTTAAAGCAGCACAAATAGACTAAGACATGCTGAGTCAAGATTACCCACACCCGGTGCTCTCCTGTGGCCTGGGCCCTTACCCCTCCTGTAGTCATCCCCACCCTGGCCCCTCAAACCAGTTGAATTGGGCCACTTTTCCAGCTTAGATGTGTTTTCTGCAGCAGCAAGACCCCTGAAGGTGGCAGTCCATGTACGCACAGGCCGTGGCCACCCACAGTACTAACCCATTTCCCTCATCTCTCCCTTTCCTCTTGCCTCTGAGGTCATGTGTTCTAGATCTTTCTACATCTCTGTCAAAACTTCTTCTTGTGTCCAATTCTCTCAGAAAATTCGCAAAACAAACTCCTCCACTGTTTCTCTGTTCCTGTTTCCTGGAGAGGCCCTGCTGTGCCAGAGACCCTCACAGGCCCCGACCCACTGAGAGGGCTTCCCTTCTCATGGGTAATGGCTGCTCCCGGGCCTGCCCTTTATCTTAGCTCCCCAGTCCCAGTTCGTAGGCAGCCGTGAAGTCTCAAGCTCCTCCCTCGTCTTCCTCTGTCCTGACAGAGTTACTGTCCTGTTCAGCTCCCATACAGTCAAGCTCTATTCTGAAGCACCAATGTCAGAGGGCTACTTCCTGCTCAAAATCTTTGTGTGGCTTCCGACAACACGACAAGCCAAATCCCCAACACCCTGGGGTGGTTGTCAAGGTCTTTCACGACCTGGCCAAATCTCACCCTCTCGCCTCAACTTTGACTCTACTTCCAATCACCTGTCCCTCAACAGAGTTCTGCCCTTTCCTTTCCTGCATCTGAGCCCTGATGCAGGCTGTGGTCTCAGCTTAACACAGCTGTTCCCCAATTTCTCTTTTTTGCAAATATTTTCCATCGTCCAAGGCCCAAAGGAGGCCTGGGTGGATTTTCCTGAGAGTCACTGGTTTTGATGACCCAGAGTACATGCTTACATTCTAACATTTAGGACAGTTTGGCCTGTATTTCTGGTTAAGTATGCATGAGTCCGTCTCTCCAACTGGTTCAATGCCAAGGACCATGTCTTCAAGCCTGTCACACTGTCTTCCTTCAGAAGCCATTCAACATGTATTTAATTGATTGCAAAGTCTTTGAAATGTTCAATAACACAGAGAAAACTCATAATAAAATGTCTAAGTGAAAAAAAAGAGAAGCTAAGAATGCACCACTATGATTCAAGATCTATTTTTTTTTTTAAAGCAATTCACCACTAAAGTTTTACAATAAAGTTATTGGAGTTAAATTATCTCATGATGTATTTTTTTCCTGGCCCAACTCCAGTGTTGGAGGCTGAAAAGGGGAATGCTGAAAACAGAAAGAAATAAACTGTGGCTATTTTAGCCAAAACCGCTATGAGTAATAACCAATGTGAGATAAGAAGAACGAATCAACATCTTACAGGAGTTCTCCAAGAGCAAAGTGTTGCAGGAAATGATGTGTTTTGTGGTATGAACTGCACGCTGCTCAAACTCCACAGCTAATTATAACTGCTAGTATTTATGGTGTACTTACTACATGCAGGCTTTTTCCCATAAATGTCCCCATTTCATCCAGGAGACAAATTTGTGGGGTGTGTCCCATGTGCCAGGCAATACAGTCCCAAGCTGCTATGTATACACATTGATTGATCTGCTCATCAATCCTCCCAGTAGCTGTGTTGCAGATGTTCCCATGTTACAGATGGGAAAAGTGAAGCAGAGAAATTAAGTAACAAGTCCGATGTCACAAGGTGACGGAGACAGAATTAAAACCCAGAACTGCCAGCCTTTCTAAAGCTCATGCTCTCAAAAGAGGTTTGCATTAACAAGAGTGCCAGATTCACCGCAATGCAGTCAGTACTGCCTTGCTGCTGGAAATTCAAAAACAAAAAATACAAAAATTAGCCAGGCACGGTGGTGTGTACCTGTAGTCCCAGCTACTCAGGAGGCTAAGGTGGGAGGATCACTTGAGCCCAGGAGGTCGAGGCTGTAGTAAGCTGTGATCACACTGCTGCACTTCAGAGCCTGGGTGACAGAGTGAGACTGTGTTTAAAAACAAAAAACACAAAACATGGACTAGCTTGGGCAGGATTGCTGAACAAATCTTCCACTCTAAGGCATGTGATCTTAGGCTAAGTAGTTGAAGTTGACACATTTATCCCTGGGAAAGGAGCCCATCTCATAGCCAAACGCAGTGAACCCTTGTGCTAATTGGCATTGTTGGTTATTACCCCTGGACTGTGGGGACCTTTTAAATTCAGGAAAGGAGACATTCTAGATAAGTCCTCCTGGGCAGTGGAGATCTGTGTGCATGGGTGTCAGTGTCACCCAGAATGCCTTTGAGTTCTGCTCTTAGGTTTGACCCTTTCACCAGCTGACCCATTATCCTAGAAAGAGATTTGACCTGGATTTAAATCAAAATGTAAATCCAGCACTTCAGGAGGTGAGTTTGAGACCAGCCTAAACAACAAAGAGAGCCCCATCTGTACAAAAAATGAAAAAAATTACCCAGACACAGTGGCACCCTTGTTGTCCCAGCTACCTGGAAGGCTAAGGCAGGAGGATCGCTTGAGCCCAGGGGGCTGCAGCTGCAGTGAGCTACGATTGAGCCATTGCACTGTAGCCTGGGCAACAGAACAAGGCTCTGTTTCAATTCATCAATCAAACCAGCCAGCCAGCCAGCCAGCCAGGGGAACAGGCAGGGAATGAAGCAGGGCTACCTGGGAAACACGGGGTAAATGGCTCAGATCGTGAGTACTGGGCAGCTCACTTCCTGTATGGGCATCTGTCACGGTCTCATGGTTCCTTTTCTAGAGATGCGGCCAACTGGCCTTCCTTTTAAAGCAGCCAGCAGAAAAATGCCGTCACTTGAATCTGTCATTGTCACCATCTTTAAAGCTCATGAATGAAAAAGTAGCTAGTATCTTCCTGGCCAGGTGGCTTGTTTCAGCCATAAAGGGGCAGGCTGCAGCTCGGCAGGCCTCCTTCCATCCTGGGGCCCGGTCCTTCATCCCATATGTCCCCTGCCCCCATGCCTCTTCTGCTGGTCCCCTCTCTCTCCACACACATTGGGCCTCTGAGGGGTCCCAGTGAGGCCAAGTGGAGACTCAGACATCTCAAAGTCTTCTTGTCAACTTCATGCAGCAGAGAGGAGAACTGGGGATGCAGGAGAGGGTTAGGCTTCTTCAAAATAGTGGCTACCTGGCCTTGTGGGTCACATGCTTGCAGGAGGATCAGACCTCCCATCCTATTGGAGGCTGGCCTGGCCATGTGCCATGTGATCTGTCTCAGCCAACAAGATGGGAAGAGAAGTGACACCTGCCTTCTCTGAGTGGAACCTTTGAGAACCCTAATGGAATTCTGCCTTCTCTTCCCACCTCAATGCCCCAGATGGGTGCTGCTCCTTCAGCCTGCATTGCAGTACACACAAGAAGTTGCAAAGAGCCTCAGAGGGAGTGAGAAATACAATTGTCCCTTGGTATCTGTGGGGGGTTGGTTTCAAGACCCCCCTCAGAAATCAAAATCTGAGGATATGAAATGGCATAGTATCTGCCTATAATGTAGGCACGTCCTCCTGTATACTTTAAATCAGGGGTCCCCAACTCCCAGGCCGGGGAACTGGTCCATGGCCTGTTAGGAACCAGGGTGCACAGCAGGGATGAGCAGTGAGAGGGTGAGCTTCACCACCGGATCTCTGCCTCCTGTCAGATCAGTGGCAGCATTTGATTCTCATAGCAGCAGGAACCCTTCTGTGAACTGAGCATGTGGGAGATCTAGGTTGCAGGCTCCTTATGATAATCTAATGCCTCATGATCTGAGGTGGAACAGTTTCATCCAGAAACCATCCCCCATCCCATCCTGGGAAAAATGTGGTACATATACACCATGGAATACTATGCAGCCATAAAAAGGAATGAGATCATGTTCTTTTTTTTATTTTTTATTTTTTATTTTTATTTTTTAAGATGGGGTTTCACCATGTTGGCCAGGCTGGTCTTGAACTCCTGACCTCAGGTGATCCACCCACCTCAGCCTCCCAAAGTGCTAGGATTACAGGCGTGAGCCACCGCGCCCAGCCGAGATCATGTTCTTTGCAGGGACATGGATGAAGCTGGTGCCAAACAGGTTGGGGAGCTCTGCTTTAAATCGTCTCTAGGTTATTTATAACACCTAATACAATGTAAATCCTATATAAACAGTTGTTACACCATTTTTAATTTATATTATTTTGTATTGTTGTTATTTTTTATTGTTTTTTTTCTTTGAATATTTTTGATCCATGTTTGGTTAAATCCGTGGATGTGGAGACCACAGGTATGGAGGACCAACTGCACACTCATTTTACTTTGTGTACACACACGTATGTGTGCAAGCCACTGGGTAGGGTTGTTTGTTACCACAGCAAGACTAGTCCAAGCTGACTGCTTCAGGGAGTTTCAAGGAAACACTTAACAAGAAACCAGAGGAAAATCCAGGCACATGGAAACAGAAGTGGTCAGAGTGAGTGTTTCTTCTTCAAACAGAGCAGGGTCAGAGATGAAGCTGGCTACCCCTTCGGGGCATCCCCGTGTCTCCTTCCCTTGCCTCAGCTTTGTGGGGGAACCCCAACAAAAGGCTCCAGTTTCAGGCCTGGGCTTTTCCCTTGCCCACTTCCCCTGCAGATTACCCTCCCCGCAGTCACTGTGGCCACAGTATCTAAAAATCCTAAGCAGTGTAGACACACGAAACCCTCCCAGTGCCCTGTGATGGGGGCACCATCATCATCCCCATCTTACACGCAAGGAAACTGAGGCCTGGAGAGGTAATGTAACTTGCACAAGGTCACACAGTCAGGAGAAAACAGAGCTGGGATTCAAAAGGTTGTGTGGCTTCCATGGTCTGTCTCAATTGCTATGTCAAGGAGGAGGACATTGAACAGGAAGAGAGCAGAGGCAGGAGCGGCAGATCCACTCGGCAAAAAAACCAAGGTAGCTGCTGCTTTCTAAATGTTGTCTGGGTGCACCCTTAGTGGCTGACCTCAGTGGAGTGAGGTTTGGGGAGCAATGGAACAATATAAGGAAACAGTAGGCCAGGTGTGGTGGCTTATCCCTGTGATCCCAACACTTTGGGAGGCCAAGGCGGGTGGATCAACTGAGGTCAGGGGTTTGAGACCAGCCTGGCCAACACGGTGAAACCTGGTTTCTACTAAAAAACAAAATTTAGCTGGACGCAGTGGTACACGCCTATAGTCCCAGCTACTCAGGAGGCTGAGGCTAGAGAATTGCTTGAACCTAGGAGGTGGAGGTTGCAGTGAGCCAAGATCACATCCATCACACCAATCACACCACTGCACTCCAGCCCAGGTGACAGAGCAAGAGTCCATCTCAAAAAAGAAAAGGAAAGAAAAGAAACAGCAAAATCACACACACACAAACTTATGGATGACACCTGTGTATTTATAGTAAATGTACAAGAACGATGATGGAAAGTTACATGAAAGATTTTTGGTTTTCATCATATTTTCAGCAAATTGAGCATTGAATTTTTAAAAGTTTAAAAATGGAAAGTGAGATTCGGCCGCATGGTCCTGGGAGGAAGAAAGAACCCAGAGAAGTAGACTGGCTCTCTGTGTCTCTGAGTGCCCCAATTTGTCCCTTAGACTTAAAAAAATTCTTTGCTTGACCAAAGTTTAGTCAGGCTGCTGAAACTTCTCCTAGGCCCATCTGTACCTCCTAAAATCCAGTTTTAGCAAAAATTCTGCTTTGTTGGTTTAGAAACTCTCCCACCCTTTGATCTTTGATATCTGATCACTATCGCTATCTGATCAGTTTCCTGGTCCTCCACCATCCCCCGGGATGCTGTCTAATCACCCTGCCTGCCTTCAGTGAGAATCCTGTTGGGTCAGTTTTGCCAGAATCCTCCCTACTCTTAATGTTTTCCCTTAGATATTTTCCATCCACTGCCCCCTACCCTGCTCCTTGGCTATAACCTCCACTTGCCCATGCTGTATTCGGAGTTGAGTCCAGTTCTACACCCAGGTCTCTTTGTTATTATTGCGATAGTTCTGAGCAAATCCTGTTTTTACTGCTTTAACTACCATCCAGCTCTGGTTTTTCATTAGTGTCTAACGGGAAATAAGACATGAAACCAGATACGATGTCCTGCTTTCCAGGGGTGTCGCTGGGTTGGAGAGACAGTGGAGTGGTGACCCTGGAGCTGGGCGGGGAGGTGGGGAAGGAGTGTGGTGCAAAGGATGACGGCAGAACTTCCAGACAGGCTGCTGGTCCGGCCTGATGTGCCTTTCCTCCAAGAAGCCTTCCTGGCCACCTTGCGTGTAAATAGCACTCCCTACTCAGGCTCCTAACGGGTAACACGCTCAGCTCATCATGACCTCCACCGTCAGCTACTTTCCCAATGTTGGTGTGGAAATTCAAGAGCACAGTTGGCTCTTGGGTTGCTAAAAGTTACAGGTAACTGGCAGGTGGCAGCTGAGTCCCTGAAAGCCTGGCTTCTATTACTAAGAGACCGGTCTGTACCCTCCTGGCCTCTATTATAATACTGAAAATACATAGGCGATAGTCCTACCTCCCTGGAGACCATTAGCACACCCAGGGGCTATGTGGCCCCAGAGGCACCTGCTAAGAAGGCCTAGCCCTGGCCAAATGAGAAGGGACCCGGGTTCGTGGAGAGCAGTGGATGCCCCAAACAGCCCTCCTCTTCTGCTGTCATCAGATGGTGCTGTATACTTGTTCTGGGAAAAGGGTCACTCTCCTCCTTCAAGAACCCCACACATTCTTCCCTGCTGGACTTCACAGGATGGAGGGGTCATTCAAGTTTGCTATATAAATGAACAATCTTTGCCCCAACCCCACACTCCCTATCCTTATTATCCATGGATCAGGCTTCTAGCAGTTCAATGCCCAGGCGCTGTTCTTTTTCCTGGGCACATGGCTGGACCCAGTTTCCCTTGCAGTTACGTGTGATCATGTGGCCAAGTTCTAGCCAATGGAATGCGGGCACAGGTGACACACCCATTCCCAGGCCTTGGCAGGAAGACCCAACCACAAGCCTTCTCCATGCTCTTTCCCCTTTCCAGCCTCCTAGGAAACTGGAGGCTACACGCAGAGCCTCTTCTTCCACTGGGGTCCCTGTTCCTTCCTACTGGCCAGTACTCTTGCCTGTGAGTGGGAAACCAGCTTCTGGGTTTAAGCCATTATGCTGGTTCTTGCAGCAGCTAGCTAATTATCTACACTCACATGTTCCCCATAGCATGCCTCTCCATCTGCCAGTCACCCTGGATGGTTACTTACCATCCCCTCCCTCCACTTGAAGTGAGCTCCGAGAGGCAGTGAACAGTGCCTGGCACGGACTGGGCACTCCATAAGTCTCTGCTGAACATATAAATGCGTGAGTTGTGTTTTATCCATTCTGCGGGGCTCTGGATCTCTGCAGAAAGACCTCCTTACAGCAGGAAAAGCAACCTGCTTCTGGATTCCCTTCCTAGTCCACTTTTAGGGCTAGAAGATTAACCTTCAACTGAACTATTATACTCACCTTGAGGACTCAGCCTGGGTGTTTCTTCCTCTTAGACACCCTCCTGAACCCTCCCCACAGTGACCTGCCTCCTCTGTGCCCCCAGCCAGAGGTCCCTTTGCAGTAACACCTGCTACATTGCACAGCAAGTGATGTCTGTCTCCCACGCCAGCATGTCCCCTCCTTCCAAACAGACTTGGAGGCCCCTGAGGCCAGGAATTCTGTCTTCTTCATCTTTGCATCTTCCCAGTGTCAGGCACACATGTTTCTTGAGAAACAAACACTTGAGAATATTTAATGAGTCTTCTTAACTGTTGTCACTCTGCTGCTAGCTGGGGTAAAAAGCTTCCCTCAACACCCTGGATCCATATACAAGAAATGTAACCCAGTGCTTGGAATATTCTATAGATTCTTCTAACAGGCTTTTTGGATCTGGATGCCTGGCATGTATACACACAGCCATTGAAACCACCTTTGCAAAAATTATGAAGAGGAAATTATGACAATGAAAGACATCTGACCCAACCAATTCCATCTTGCTTTTAACCTCCAAACTGCCCTCATTCATTCCTGGGCATAGGCTGAACTAACTCTGGGAGGAATTCAGTTTACTGTTTAACTTTGAAGCAAAGATGGTAACGGCCTCTCCCCAAAACAAACCTCCTCCTTGCCTGGGGACCAGACCACCTTTGTAAAAGTAACAAATTAGCCACAAGATTAGAAATTATGGGCCGGGTGTGGTGGCTCACGTCTGTAATCCCAGCACTTTGGGAGGCCGAGGAAGGTGGACCACCTGTGGTCAGGAGTTTGAGACCAGCCTGACCAACATGGTGAAACCCCGTCTCTACTAAATACAAAAACTTAGCCAGGCATGGTGGTGCATGCCTGTAGTCCCAGTTACTTGGGAGGCTGAGGTGGGAGACTCACTTGAATCTGGGAGGCAGAGGTTGCAGTGAGCTGAGATTGCACCATTGCACTCCAGCCTGGGCAACGAGAATGAAACACTGTCTCAAAAAAAAAAAAAAAAAAGATTAGAAATTATGGCTCAGGAGTCACGTAGCCAGAGGCCACAAGATCACTAATGTCCCTAATTGCTCCTGTAGATAATGTTACTATTATAAAATCTGAGATTGGTGTTTGAGGTCTGCATTCTTTCTTATGGATCACCTGGTGTCAGCCACCCAGACCAGTAAACTGGCTCATCTGGTCTTGTGGCCCCCACCCAGGCACTGACTCAGTACAAGAAGACAGATTCAACTTCCTGCGATTCCATCCCGGACCCAAACAATCAGCATTCCCTCTCCATATCCCTTCTACCTGCCAAATTGTCTTTAAAAAACCCTAGCCTCCAAATTTTCAGAGTGGCTGATGTGAGTAATAATAAAACTCTGTCTCCTGTTTAGCTGGCTCTTTGTGCATCAAACTCTCTGTTGCAATTCCCATCTTGATAAATTGGGTCTATCTGGGCAGAGGAGAAGAAGCACCCCCTGGGCAGTTACACCATGTGAGGAGGAGGACGCTGGCACGGATGGGAGCCCAGCAGTCCACAGGGCCCCAAACCCGGTGACACTGCATTATCACAATAAACTCGCCCTAGACAGGAGCCCTCACACATTTTCCCACAGAGGCCCATGCCTACTTCCAGCAGCACTGTGCACACACAGGATTTTTGTCCTTTTTTTTTTTTGAGACCAGATCTCCCTCTGTCACCCAGGATGGAGGGCAGTGGCACAATCATAGCTCACTGCAGCTTTGCCCTCTCTGGCTCAAGCCATCCTCCCACCTCAGCCTCCCAAGTAGCTGGGACCACAGGTGCATGCCACCATGCCTGGCTAATTTATTTTACTTTTTGTAGAGATGGGGTCTTTCCACATTGCCCAGGCCAGTCTCCAATTCCTGGGCTCAAGGGATCCTCCTGCCTCCGCCTTCCGAACTGTTGGGATTATAGGCACGAGCCATCAAGTCTGGCCCAGATTTGTATCTTTCAAAGTGTTTGTCCATTTGACCCTCACAAAAGCTCTGTGACTGTTATGTTCATTTGACAGAAAACTGAGGCTCAGAAAGATTCGGTGACTTGTCTGGGATCCTGGATTGAATGTGTGCTGAGCTGACACTAGGACCCAAGGGTGCAGACATGTCATCTTTTCTTCTCTTTCCCCCACGTCCCTGAGCTGAGCTATCAAGAGGAAACCTCACTGTGGCCATAGGAACACAAAGCCAACGAGCTGCGACGAGAGTGAGCGGAAATTCACACTGACTTTGGAGTGACGAACCAAGTTCAAAACAACTCCGTCAAGTAACTTCGGCGACTGAAAGCTTTTCCTCCTTCTAATTTTAAACACCATCATGCACGGAGGAGAGCCTGTGGTTAGAAGGTGCAGCCTCTCTGCTGCTACTGCGTGTGGTCAAAGTAAAAACTGAGAAGAGGGTACTTACTCGACTTTTCTTCCTTAATGGTGTATTCGAGCACCTCGGCCGAGCTCTCGTTCAGGGAAGGAAAGTGGACACAGAGTACCAGGTGTTTTGAGCTGCCGTCGCGGCGGACCAGAAACATCTGAAACCAAAGAAGGGGACAGAGCTCCGTGAATCAAAGGTTTGGGTGAAGGTGAAGAGGACAACAAGGAGGTGGAAGTCATCTGGAAAGTTCCTGGAATGAGGAGCCAGGCTAGGGAGGTCAGGAACACCCCAGGGGCACTGGGGTTTCTGCCCCAAGAGCCTTGTATCACCTGGAGCATGTCCACATTGAGGCTCCTGCACCCTCAGTTTCTCATCTGCCCACTGAGGGGTTCAATTACATCAATGTTTCTGTAAGGGTATTGGAGACACAGAATCCACAGCAGGGGTGAGGTCTTAAAATTCCTATCCCACCGCCTCAAGATGCTGGTTCTGTAAGGGGGGCTGCAATTGGCTGGCTCTGACGTGGGTGGTCCTGAGTCTACACTCGAGAAACCTCTAATGCACGGGAGTCAGGTTGAATTTCAACTCTCACCCCAGCATATGCTCTGGGGGAGGCTCTTGGAAACAATCACAGATATTAGTCAATTCACAGCTTTTTTTCCCCCTGAAAAGATAAAAATAGCTCATACTTGATACAGAGCTCTCTCTGTCACAGGAGCTGTTATGACACTCCACATATCGTAACTTGCTCCATCCTCTCCATCACCCCATGATGTGAGTTTTATCATCCCCATTTACAGATGAAGGAACTGAGGTACAGGACGCCCCCTCCTCAAGCTGGTGTGATGACTGACTGAGTTAATACCCGTAAGGGCCTGGCCCACAGGACACACTCTGGAAGGTGATGCTGGCCAAGGTCTCAGGGCTGTAAGGGAAGAACTGGATTCGGCCTCTGGACACTGGTGTCAATGGTTGAGACTTCCATGCTACCAGGCCTCCGCAGCAGACCCCAAATCCTGCGCAGGAAGACTTGCTTCTGCTGTGGGTTTACTCTCTTCTGATAAAACCACACCTCTCAGCCCTGAGGACAGAGCTGTGCTTGAGAAACCAAACACTGGCCGAGGTCTCACCCAGAGCCAGCATGTTCCCAGATACTCACTTCTACTTCTCATGCTTTGAACAATGGTTCTGCTTCAGTGAGGGTCCTGAGGGCAAGCATAGGGAGCGAGATTCTGCTGCCTTTTACAAATTCTGCTGTTTTAAAATGTCCTTTGAGTTTCGGCAGGTCCCAGGAAGCTCATCCCTCCTATCCAGGTGACATCTTCTGGAATCTCCCCAGCCTCCTGTGGCACAGCTTCCCCACGAAGGGGGAGGGGGCATCTCTCCATAGGGGCAGGACTTGGTCAGTGTCTTCCCCTCCCGGCTCCTGTCTTGACTCCACCCCTGGAGCTTAAGCCTCTCCCACTCAAGCCCCAAGCTTCTGGGCTAGAGTTTGGAAAACCAGGTGTCTGGCCAAGGCTGCTGAAGAAAGGCTGGGGAGCAGGGACACTGGGACATCTGTGCTAGAGGTGTTTAAACTAGAGTGACCTCATCTCGAATAGGGTCTGGGTAAAATGAGGCTGAGACCTGCTGGCCTGCATTCCCAGGAGGTTAGGCATTCTAAGTCACAGGATGAGCCAGGAGGTCGGCACAAGATACAGGTCACAAAGACCCCACTGATAAGGCAGGATGTGGTAAAGAAGCCAGTCAAAACCCACCAAAACCAAGATGGCGACTAAGACCAAGACTGGTCGTCCTCACTGCTCATTATATGCTAATTATAATGCATCAGCATGCTAAAAGACACTCCCACCAGTGCCATGACAGTTTATAGATGCCATGGCAACGTCAGGAAGTTACCCTACAACTAAAAAAAGGGAGGAACCCTTAGTTCCAGGAACTGCTAGCCCCTTTCCTGAAACACTCATGAACAATCCACCCCTTGTTTAGCAAGTAATCAAGAAATAACCACAAGCATACTCAGTCGAGCATGAGTATGAGACAGTATACCAGGATAGAGCAGCCATTCTTTTGTTTCTTTACTTCTCTAATAAACTTGCTTTCACTTTATTCTGTGGGCTTGCCCCAAACTCTTTCTTGTGTCAGATCCAAGAACCTTCTCCTGGGGTCTGGATCGGGAGCCCTTTCTGGTAACACGAAGACAAGGAGCCAAGCACAGGTGATACCCCAAATTCTGCTGCCATTGTATTGATTACTAATATTACTATATTGCTGTGTCGTCATAATCATTGTTATTCTATAGTTTATATATATATAATTGTTAATAAAAATTGTTAATAAAATACTATAACCACATTGCTATTATTAATAGCCTCCCTAGTCTACCCCAAACCCAAACACCAGTGCATTAGATTCAATGATCTCCTTAATTCTCCTATTAAACCTATGGGGGAGACACTATAGTTATCCCCATTTTATAGATGAGGAACCTGAGGCAGAGAGGCAAGTAATGCTCATGATCACAGGGTTGTAAGTGCTGGAGCTGAGACCTAAAGCTCAGGACCACCCTGGGTGCTTAAGCCTCTCCCACTCCAGCCCCAAGCTTCTAAGCTAGAGTTTGGAAAACTAGGTGTCTGGCCAAGGCTGCTGAAGAAAGGCTGGGGAGCAGGGATACTGGGACACTTGTGTTAAAGGTGTTTGAACCAGAGTGACCCCATCCTGAATAGGAGCTGGGTTAAATAAGGCAGAGATCTGCTGGCCTAGATCCTGAGCACTCAATTTTGCCTCCATTTGGCTTAGAGAGGGTGGCCCTGCGGCTTAAGATCCTGGTCTCTGTGAGAGTGTGTGGCCCTTCCAGAGCAGCAGCATGATGAATCATTAGTCACTGAACTGAGGTTGGAAATGAGTTTTTAGCAGCCCCTCTCCTCCAGCAGAGCAGGGTGGAGAGCGAATTAGATCTAAGAGCAACAGGGGGAGATGGAAGTATTCCTGGTGATACAGGAGCTAAAAAGAAATTGTTTAGGCAGATAGTGAGGGTAAGAAAGTCCTCTGCAGAGCTTCCCTTTTAACAAAAAGCAGCCCCCAAATAATTTCATTTCTAGTAAAGAGCAGCCTGAAAAATCAAGCTACAAACATAGACAAGCAAGCTGGAAGCTTGCAGGGGTGAATGCTGGCAGCTGTGCCAGTAGAAAAGGGCTAACTGGAAGCCAGGTATGTTCAACATGGAGGCTCCAACTTCCATCTTCTTTGTCACCATGCTTACAGTAGAAAAGCAGGCAACATGGCCCCAGACAGGTAGAGAACCATCTGCATAATAAAAGATTAGGGTGGGCAGCCAGCTTCTTCGAGTGTATGTAAATGGCACACCTGTCCAGCCAATCTCTGGTGCCATATGTAAATCAGATACCACCTCCTCAAGCTCATCTATAAAACCTCCTGCACTTCACCACGGACTGGAAGACCAGTTCAGGAGCCCCTCTCCCCGCAGGAGAGAACTTTCCTCTTTCTTTTGCCTATTAAACCTCCGCTCTTAACCTCATTCCTTGTGTGTCTGTGTCCTTTATTTCCTTGGTGTGAGGCAACGAACTCAGGTATTACCCCAGACAAATGACACTGCTTCACTGGGGGTGGAAAGGCAAGGCAGGCAGGGGTGGGGGTGTTGCCTGCATGGAAGGTGGTCCTGCTGGACATCAGCTTATCTCTAGATGCCTCCGCCAGCCCTGGCTCTCCGCTCAGAGGCTCAGAGACAAGCCTCAGCTCCTACCAAATCCTCACCCTACCTGGAGCTGCAGCTCCACTGAACTCGTGCATTCATCTGAAGTTGAACTGACCCCAGGACACGGTGTCTTTCAAATAAATGCTGTTGCTTTGCTTCTGGAGGTTCAAGGTCGACCTGTCTCCTAGCACAGCAGGCCCATGGGAACGAGCAGTGTGTGAGAGAATGTGAGTGCATGTGTGGGTGAGAGTGGTATAGTAAGACAGAAATACATAGCCAGTCTTTTTACCCAATCCTGGCACAGAGCTTCAAAAACCCTTGGAATTTCCTGAGAGATTAGAGGGTATTTTATTATTCATAATAAACCCCTTTTGACCTTACCTGAGTTTCTGCTATTAAACAGGAACTCCTGGTGGAATCTTAGATTCAAGGGAGGGGCTGGCCACAGAAAGCCTAAATACCTGCTTAGAGGGTTGGAAACTTCAGCCCCACCTGTGAACTCCAGAAGGGGAACAGGTACTGGAGACTGAGTTCAATCACATGGCCGATGATTTAATCAATCACGCCTCTGAAATGAAACCTCTGGACGTTCTGGCTGGTGAACACAGATGTGGTGGGAGGAAGATGCACCCAGCTTCCAGGAGTGTTAGCTACCTGCGTGAGTCACCAGCCTTGGGATTTTTTGGAGCTGTCCTCACTCCCTTATTTTGTTTTGACATTCTTCTAAATCTAATAACCCGATTTGTCTCCAGGTGATCCTCAGTGAGAGATGCTGTCTCCTCAATATTCAAGGGTCACTCTTCTGGCAGGGCACAGTGGCTCATGCCTGTAATCTCAGCCCTTTGGGAGGCCGAGGGGGGTGGGTCACCTGAGGTCAAGAGTTCAAGACCAGCCTGGCCAACACGGTGAAACCTCGTTTCTACTAAAAATATAAAAATTAGTCAGGTATAGTGGTACACACCTGTAATCCCAACTACTCAGGAGGCTGAGGCAGGAGAATAGCTTGAATCTGGGAGGCAGAGGTTGCAGTGAGCCAAGATTGCACCACTGCACTCCAGCCTGGGCGACAGAACAAGACTCTATCACGTACACACACACACACACAGACACACACAGGAAAGGTCATCCTTCCTTCTACAGGAGACCCATAGACTTCCCATCAGTAGGACATGACAGAGGCAAAATCCTGCCCATCTCCCTCGGACCTGGCTGGATACCGCTTTCACCAACCCACGGAGCCACCTGCCCTGAGAGCTAGCAGAGGCCAAGACCCACAGAACCACCCCCACCACCCCTCTCTCTAACTGCAAGAAGCAGTTACAGAAGACCGACCATCCATTTTCCCCAAGGAACTGGGGTCTTGGACTCTTGAGGGGGAAATGTTACAGTAGATAGTTAGACAGGAGCAGCACAGGAGAGTCCCCCTCCCCCCACCAGGAATGTCAGGCGACCATCAGATGATGGGCAGGTGGTTATTAACTGTCTCTCTAAAATAATAATTAGTTGCGGCTAGCAGGCCAGGGAAATACAGTCTCTCAACAGATAGAAAAAACCTGAAACTCGTGATCGGCATCTTCTCGATAACATCTCACAAGCTGCGCCAGTGGACTCAAGCATGAGCACTAAGAGGCAAAAGGGCAGCGTGTAACTGGTGTAGGACCTTATTCTAGAAACACTGGACTGGTAAATGAAGAACGCCTCCATTGAGCAGGCGCACAACTCCAGTGAACACACTGTGCGTGTGGCCCCTCCCAGGCCCTGGCAGACCACTGCGCATGCAGACAGCCCACCCCAAGGGAAGAAGCCCACTCCAAGACTCAGGGCAGAAGGGATGCAAGACCTTGGAAGCATGCCAACACTGAAAACCCTAAGGCAAAGGTCAAACCGTGCATGTGATCTCAAGCCGCCCACCTGGCCCTCTTCCAAGTGTACTTTCCTTCCTTTTGCTCCTGCTTGAAAGCTTTAATAAACTTTCGCTCCTGCTCTAAAACTTGCCTCAGTCTCTTACTCTGCCTTACGTCCCCTTGGTGGAATTCTTTCTTCTGAGGAGTCAAGAACTGAGGATGCTGCAGACCCGTATGGACTCCCCCTGCTAATAGGAGGAGAAGTGAAGAGGACTCTGCAGCTGCCCCGCCCCAGACCTCATTCTCTGCGCCTTTTCCATTTGGTGGTTCCTGTGTTGTATCCTTTATACAAAACTGTAATTGGAAGTACAACATTTTGTGAGTCTTTCTGTTGTCCTATCGGATTATCAAACTTGAATGGGGATCATGGGAACTCCTGAATTTGAAGCCAGATTGGACAGAAATGCAGGTAGTCTGGGAAGCCCACTCGTGGCTGGCATCTAAAGGAAGAGCAGCCCACGGGGTCTGCACTAACTCTGGGTGTCCAAATTGTTGGACACCCAGCTAGTATCAGAACACTGTGAGTGAGTGTGTGTGTGTCTGTGTGTGAGTGTGTGTGTTGTGAAATTAAATCATTCACACTTAAAATAATTGGGACTTAAAGCTCTTGGAACTTCACATTATTCAGAGCCTTGGGAGGAATGAGGCTATGCTGCCCGAGTCATGCTGCAGGCAACTGGAACTTCTGCAGCCGATTTCCTGTAAATACTTAAGACCGAACAGCAGCAGAGATAAGACTCCCTCAGAACACTCCCCTTCTTACAGAGAATTAAAAGAAAAACCTTAGACCAATTAAATTTAACAGAATTTAATTGGGCAAAGAATAATTCACCAATCAGGCAACTCCTGAACCAGATTAGGTTCAGAGAGACTCCGGCATAGCCATGTAGTGGAAGATTTACGGACAGAAAAAGGAAAGTAATGGACACAAAAATGGAAGTGAGATACAGAACAGCTGGATTGGTTACAGCTCGGCATTTGCCTTATTTGAACACTATTTGACCAGTTGGCCACCTTTGACTGGCCAAGACTCAGTGATTGCTGCAAAGGTAGTTCACAGTCTGTTTACACCTCCAGTTAGGTTACAGTTCACTACATCTACAGAAACATTTAGGCAGAACTTAAAATATGTAAGGAGGCAGTGTTACGCTAAACTTAATTTAACAGGAGTAATAAGTAATCTTCCCAGGATGTAGCAATCTGTAACCAATGAAATCACTGGGGCACACGGTGGTCTCATACGGAAAATGTCATCCCGCTAAAACTTCCCTGTCTCTGCCTGTACAAGTAAAACTATAACTTCACCTTGAACGCTGGCCTTCTTCATTTACAGTCGGTGTCTCCTGAGTAGCTACCCTCAAGCTTCGTGCTAGCATAAACACCATACCTAATCACATTTTCTGAATGTCATTTTTCTTTTCATTTTTTTTTTTGAGACAGAGTCTCACTTTGTTGCTGAGGCTGAAGTGTAGTAGTACGATCTCAGTTCACTGCAACCTCTGCCTCCAGGGTTCAAGTGATTCTCCCACCTCAGCATTCTGAGTAGCTGGGATTACAGGCATGCACTACAACACCTGGCTAACTGTTGTATTTTTGTGGAGATGGGGCTTCCCCATGTTGGCCATTCACCACGTTGGCCACTCACCACATTGGCCAGGCTGGTCTCCAACTCCTGATCTCAAGTGATCCACCCACCTTGGCTGCCCAAAGTGTTGGGATTACAGGCATGAGCCATGGCGCCCGGCCTGCATGTCATTATTTAAGGTTGACAGTGTGTATGTGTGTGTGTGTTTGTGTGTGTGTGTGTGTGTGTGTGTGTGTGTGTGTATCTGCAGCAAGGGAACTCTGGGGTGCTCACAGGGCCTCCCTGCTGAGCAGAACATGGAAAGAAAGGCAGAGCGGAAGCCAGTGGTACTCCTGGGAAGGCAAATTCTGATCCCTGACTCCAAGCTAGGGCAGGAGCTGAGACTGGAGCCTCTTAAATTGCAACCAAACTGCAAATTTCTGTCCACACTGGGAAAGTGCTCTCTTTGTGGTGCATGTGTCGGGGACACACACCCAGGTCACTGGTTAGAAGCACAGGCACATGGCAGGGCTGCCCCATCTTTAGATGTCAGGAATGGCACAGGAAGGAAGCCAGTGTTTTTCAAACTGCAGGTCATGATCCATTAGTGTGAATGTCACCCAACATTTCTTTTTCCAGAATGAAACAGAAGAAAATAAAAGAGAAGACCCTTGCCTATAATAAGGGTAGACTTCTTGTTGGAGGGTGCATGTCTCCACAGCCCAGGGTCACAGTATGATGCATATTTTTTACTATACTGATGGTTACTTTCTCCCCTTACTCTTTTGACCCCTCCTCCCCAGTCCCCACTGATCTGTCCCTAGGGTGACTGGCATGACAAATTCTGGTTGCTGGCTTCAACTAGGCTGATCTTCGATGGTGCTCTGTACCGAATCGGCTCTTTCACACCCAGCCCATAGCTATTTCTATGTTTTCTCATTTTGTTCAGACATGGACCCTGTTCTCCATCCGCACATTCCAAGAGAGAAAGAAAAAAAGGCAGGAGCCCTCAGACGGAGCTCCTCCATCTGGGGGCAGGCCCACAAACTATATTTCTTCCTGGGCTCCCAGACGGCCCTGAGTGGCCAGTTACCAGCCCTGGGACTCTGGGTGATTGTATGGTTTCCCTGAGCCTCCGGGTTCTAGTCCATAAATGGGAGTGGCAACACCTGCCACCACCCAGCAGAAAGAAAAAATGAAACCAAGGCCCTGCCTCTCTGGTTGGAAGATGTATACAGAAGTTGCAGAGGAAAGCACCCAACAAGGCACTTGCTGAGGACCATGCTCCACTCACCCCACCTGCAGCTGGTTTTGCCCTTTGTCTCCCGGTCTAAGGCTCCACCTAGACCTGAGGTCTGTCCACCATGTGTGTTTACTGTGAAAAAGAATCAGAAGGGATTACCTGAACGCAGAAGAGACGAAACTTACAGATCCAGGGCAAAAGGAGGCAAATGCAAGATGATAAATTAAAGAGAGAACAGCTCAAGTCCACAGTACGGAGCCAGAAGTTAAAATGGTGGCTAGCGTGTGCACACTGGGCCAGGCGCCTCACATGTGGTATCACTCCGTCCTCCCCAGAGCCACACAGATGGCAACTGCCAGAGCAGGACTAGGGCCAGGCATCCCCACCACACGGTGCAGCATCTTGCTCCCCTCTCGCTATTGTGCTATGTTATCTACTCGCTAGGAACGGGGTGTCAACAGGCATGGAAAGCCCCCAAGGTTGGACTCTGTAGTTCCCCAGTTCTGAACCCATCACCCACCCTTTCAGCATGGCCACAGGGCTCTCATGTGGCTCTTGTTTTCTGACTGAAAAGCAGGCTGGAGGCTGAGCTCACAATGGACAGTGGGGCAGGGAGGGACTCTGAGTTTGGCCTGGCTCCAGGAGTCCTCTGATGCTTCCTGCCCAGGTGACCATGGATGAGGATGACACTGACAGGTACCTGCTGTGGGCAGAGCCCAGGTCAGTGGTCTACCTTGGCCAACTGGAATAAGAGGGTCTGTTCTGTTTCCCTCTGGGGAGGTTTAGCTTCTGAGCTAGTCACAGAGACCCTTCTAGAAGTTATTCACAGACAGCACCTCAACAGCAGCATCACTGTGCCACGGTGACACCTGAAGAACACTTTAGATTATGAATTATCTCAGCTTAAACCTGGCAGAGTTTGGCCCAAGTCAGTATCACGCAGCAGACCATCTTCACGAGCTGTTCATATCCACGTTACCCCTCCTGGCCATTCCCTGATCGGGTGTCCTTAGGTCAAACCCCAAGGGGATGTTGTCCATGATGGCTGTTGCAGGTGAATACACGGCAGGGTGGAGAGCTGAGGGACCACCTAGCGTCCTTTCTCCAACACCTTTGGGGGTTTCATATGAAAAGTCTAGAATCCCACCTTACTTTCCCCTTTCTGCCCCCTGCAGCCAGCTGTTTAGAGACACAGTGAAACACAAATACTACCTCTGTCCCTCATCAGCTGTGGGTAAGTTACTTTTACTTCTTGGGGTCTCAATTTCCTCATCTGAACATGAGGACAATAGTATCTATCATTCAGGGTCACTGTGAGAATCGCTGATCATGTATATAAAATGTCTGGCACAGAGAATGTACTTAATAACTTACAATCCTAATTATTAATTATATTATTATTAGAAATTGCTCTCATTTACTGATCCAAATCACATGCTATGATTTTAGGTGCATAATATCATTAGACAAATACATGACAACTATTAATAGGATTACTATTATGCTTGCAGCTGGACCAAAGAGACAGAAAAAAGGACTCAAAGAGCCTTCACCTCCATAGTAGATTAAAAAGAGCCACAAAGTCTTTGCTGCTCTCCCTATCGAGAGATGGAGTCTATTTTCACCTCTTGGTGAAAACAGGGTGACCTTGGGAGTGGCACTGACCAAAAAAATAAAAAATGCAGCAGAAGAGACACTGTGAAGTTCTGAGCTTGGGCTTCAAGAGGCATGCAGCTTCCGTGACACCCTTTGGACTGCGCTGTCATGTAAAGAAGTCTGAGCTAGCCTGCTGGAGTTGTGTGGCCCAGCCAACAGCCAGTACCCACCACAAGACACATGAGTGAGGCTATCGTAGACCATCCACCTCTAGTCAAGGTGCCAGATGATTGCAGCCGCATGACTGACCCCAGAAAAGACCAGCAGAAGAACCTCAGCTGAAGCCAGCCCAAATTGCTGACCCACAGAATTGTGAGCAAATAAAATAGTGACTGTGGTAAGCCACTGAATGTTGGGTTGGTTTGTTATGTAAAGTAGGTGATGATATAGCCATGGGGTATATGGACATGGGGCCTCCACCTTTGGGTATCCCCCTCCTCTCTTCCGTGAGGCATTGCTGATGGATACACACAGCTCAGCGGGAAAGTCTCAAAGCCAGTGATGTGGTCCAGCCTCTCACTCTACAGCCAAAGAAACTATGACCCAGAGAAGTAAAATGACCTCCTGAGGTCACATCACTTGTGAATGTCAGAGCCAGAAAAAGAATGCAAACCATGTGATCTTCAGGCCATGTTGTGACCACTGCAATACATAACCTCTAGCCCAACCAACCCACTGGTGTTAAATAAGCATGTACTCCATGCCAGGCACCAGGCTAGGGATTTTAGATACCTGCAACAGCTCCTTCCCTGAGGCTCAGAATATCACACCCTCTGTGCAGATGAGAAAATAGTGTGAGGTGCAGGTTGGTAAGGAGACGGGAAAGGGGATCGGTACTCAAAGTGGCAGGTCTAGAGTGTTGGGCCTTGGACCCTTTCTTGGACCCTTCCGCCCACATGCTCTGGAGCCAAACTTCCCAGGTTCAGTCCTTAGTTGGCCACGTGGAGCTATATGAGCTCTCTGGGCACCTTCTTTTTCTGTGAAATGGGATCATAATAGTTCCTGCCTGTGACAGTTACTGAGTTAGCTCCCCAAGAACCAGTCCTCTCTCCCTTTCCTTGCTAACAGACCCTGATTCTGGCCCTGGTGGCAATGTGTCCTGACTCAGGAGAGGTATTATATTTGGTCAGAGCCGATCATGACCATACTGCTCTCCTTGGCCATTCACCCCCTTTCCTGGCTTTTGTCACATTGGGGTGACCAATAAAGCATTTAGAACAACATGTGTTCCCTAACAATAACGCAGAGCCTAGGAGGAGAAAGCCATTTGCCTGTGACCTCCTGCCGTTGAATGGGTGAGGTGTCTGGAGCTGCAGCTGCCATTTTGCAACCATGAGGTGAGACACCTGAGGACCAAAAGCCAATACCTTGAAGATGGAGGAGTAGAAGGGTAGAGAGAAGCCAGGCATAGTGTGGGAACTGAAGGCATCAAAGAGCTGCTAAAGTAGCCCTGGAGCCCAACCTCCAGACTTCTCGCTAGATAAACAATAGCATCCTTATGGCTGAGGCTACCATAGCTGGGCTTGCTATTACTTGAAGTTGAGAGCATTCACCACCAACCCAATGCCTCAAAGGATCGTTGAAAAGGCTGCACAGATGGTATCGAGAGTGCCTGCTACACAGTAAGCAGTCAGTATGTGGTGCTTCTGTTAGAGGCGGCCCATCTTGACTTCCTTACAGCTCCAGAGCAACTGCATCTTGAATAGGGGCTGGGGCAGCTGAGACCTGCTGGCCTGCATTCCCAGGAGGTTAGGCATTCTCAGTCACAGGATGAGACAGGAAGTCAGCACAAGATACAGGTCACAAAGACCCCGCTGATAAAACGGTGTAGTAAAGAAGCCGGCCCAAACCCACCCACGGCAATGAAAGTGACCTCTGGTCATCCTCACTGCTCATTATATGATAATTATAATGTGTTAGCATGCTAAAAGACACTCCGACCAGCGCCATGACAGTTTACAAATGCCATGGCACATCCAGAAGTTGCCCTATATGGTCTAAAAAGTGGGGGACCCTTAGTTCCAGGAATTCCCTACTCTTTTCCCAGAAAACTCATGAATAATCCACCCCTTGTTTAGTATATGATCAAGAAATAACTGTAAGTCTATTCACTGGAGCAGCCCATGCCGCTGCTCTGCCTACGGAGTAGCTGTTCTTTACCCCCTGACTTTTCCTAATACACTTGCTTTCACTTTACTCTGTGGACTTGCCCCTGAGGTCCAAGAACCCTTTCTTAGGGTCTGGCTTGGGACCTCTTTCTGATAACACTTCCTTCCCCAGACCCTCCTTCACCTGCCTCCTGGCCCTGAGGATGAATGTCTCAAAGCCCCTAGCATTCCTGATGTCCGTGTTCATAGATGTCTCCATGAATCAGAAGGGCAACAGGGCAGGACATGGGGCACCCTGAGACAAGGAAAGGCATCCTGATGAGCAGCTCCAGACTTCAGGGCTCAGCCTTGATGGGAGGATGAGCCAGGTGGAGAGCAGTGAGGGAACACGGGGATGCAGGTGCCGGGGCCGGGGCTACCTTTGTCCACTTCCAGGACACTCATGGCGGGGGCTGTGTGAGGTTCCTACAACGGAGCAGTTCACATTGACACCCATGGTAGGACCCTCCATCTGCCACTGTTCCTGAAAGCCTTCCCTGATTAGCCGCCAGGAAAGCTTCCTAGGCCCAGTGTCCTTACGCTACCTCTCTACTCCCTGGGAACAAGCCTGGTCTGTGCCTTGCTGAGTCAGGGGTGTGTGTGTGTGTGTGTGTGTGTGTGTATGTGTGTGTTTTTCCTCCATTTTTCATCCCTCACTGTACTGCATTAGGAACTCTCAGCAGAAATATCCTCTTCCATCAATTGTACAAACTGCTGGGCTCACGCCATTGTGAGAGTCCAATTTTCTTTGAAGAGTTAGTATTCCCCCATGGAACCCCTCTGCCAAAACAACAGTGGGCAGTGGTAAGAGCATTGGGCTATGGGCCAGACACTTGTGTCCTTCTGAGTTCTGACGTTGGTTTGCTCTGTGTCCCTGAGCAAGCCACTTCCCCTTTCTGAGCTGGCTCTTTCCAGTCTATAGTGAGGGAGGTAGGCTGAACAATTCCAGGACTCCTTGCTTCCAGAAGATACTCTCCTAGCATCGGTGCCCTGGGGGTCTTTCTCAGCCCCCAAGAGGCTTGAAAGAGGGTGAGTTTCATGGTAAATTGATGCAGTCCAGGAAATGGTCTCGCCAGTCTTCAGACCCTCTTCCTGTCTACCTTCAGCCAGGGTGAGTTTTGGAAAGACCAACTTATTTCACTAACAGCTGGGACACAATATGCTTAGGGAGAGAATTATGCAGCCACCACACTCCCCTCTTCCTCTCCAAATAGATACATAAAAATCCCAAGCTAAATGCACCATAAGTGGTTTTGTTTTTACCATTCATTTTTGGCCTGGACAATTCAGAGCTATCTGCTTTTCCACTTTAGTTATTTTAGGATTATTTTCCACTTGCTTGGGGAAAATTTCCAATCATGCCCATTAGGCTAGAAACAGAAGTGGCTGACTCTTCTGAGAGGCTACATCCACAGGGGTTGTGCCTGCAGAGGTTGGCAGCCAGTGGCTGGGGCCCAATCTAGACAAAGGTCCTCATATCCTCAGTCCTGACTCTGACACACCTAGGGGTGTGCGTGTGTGTGTGTGTGCACACGTATACAAAGCTGTAAGAAAGTCAAGTCACAAATCCTCAGAACCACTGAGTACTGGAAATGGAATAAAGGGACATATTGCCCAATACCTTTATTTTACATATGGGAAAACTGAGGCCCATCTTTCAGCATAGCACAGAGCAATTCTCAACTCTGGCTGCACAGCAGAATTACCCAGGAAGCTTTAAAAACATGCTGATGAGGCTGGGTGAGGTGGCTCACGCCTGTAATCCCAGCACTTTGGGAGGCTGAGGCAGGCAGATCACAAGGTCAGGAGATCAAGACCATCCTGGCCAACATGGTGAAACCCTGTCTCTACTAAAAATACAAAAATTAGCCAGGCATGGTGGCACATGCCTGCAATCCCAGCTACTCGAGAGGCTGAGGCAGGAGAATCACTTGAACCTGGGGGGCAGAGGTTGCAGTGAACTGAGATCACGCCACTGCACTCCACCTGGCAACAGGGCAAGACTGTCTCAAAAAAAAAAAAAAAATCACGTGGATGGCTGAGGCTCACTCCAAAACAAAGAGAGAAGCATTTCTGGGGGTGAGGCCAAGACACTATTTTTTTTCAAAGCTTTTGGAGACAGTCAGTTTTGGGTTTAAGTTAAGTTCCACAATTTGGTAGCCATATGACTCAGGCAGGTTTCTTATATCGCAGAGCTGAGTTTCCTCACTTATAGAATAGAAATCATACCTTTGTTTTGCAGGGTTGTTGGAGAAATGAGAGATGGTGCTTAGCCAAAGTAATCCTGCAATAACTGATGATTATGCCTTTTACACTGGTTGCACAAGAGAGGGCTTCACTGAATTTTTTTTTTTTTTTTTTGAGATGGAATTTTGTTCTTGTTGCCCAGGCTGGAGTGCAGTGGTGTAATCTCAGCTCACGGCAACCTCCACCTCCTGGATTCAAAAAATTCTCTTGCCTCAGCCTCCCAAGTAGCTGGGATTATAGGCACCTGCCCCCACACCCAGGTAGTTTTTGTATTTTTAGCAAAAATGGGGTTTTGCCATATTGGCCAGGCTGGTCTTGAACTCCTGACCTCAGGTGATCCACCCACCTCAACTTCCCAAAGTGCTGGGATTACAGCATGAGCCACTGTGCCTGGCCCACTGAAGGTTTTTACGAAACTAATACTGAATGGAATTGGTACTCCTTGGGCTCACACCTAGGGAGGGTGCCTTGAACCACCTAGGTGGCTGGTCCATGTCACAACTCAGGTTATTGCAACTTTTGAGCCAATCTTTCACCTCCCTCACCACCAAAAGCAACCTTAAAAGAGGTTTCTTTCATTAAAAACCATCTTCGCCTAGAAGCAACTGACACTTCAGCAGCAACGAACACCCATGGTGCCCAGATCTTGGTTGCTAATATCATTCTCCATAGGAGGAACCAGGGCTTCTTGGAGAAATGGCTGATTCTAGGACTGAGGCAGGAAATATACAAGATGAGCGTGGAATACCTTGTATTGCCAGGAAATGACAAAGTGTTCCGTAAAACAAAACACACACCCACATGCACAACGATGACAGTGTGTCAAAGGCATACAGGCACCAACTGAAAGACTCCTAGTGCCCAAAGTTGGAACAATTTGAGCAACAATATAATTAAAGTAGTATTGGATTATAGTCCAAAGTATAAAAGTACTCTGTTCGACATTGATATAAGTAAACAGCTTAATACATAGATGGAAGAGAAAAGGCAAATCTCTTGTGAAGACAAATTCCAAGTAATTTATTAGATACCAAATCAAGGAGGTGGAGCTTAATTCCTCATTCCTTAAAGGTGGGCTGAGCACACTGACTGCCTTCCAAAAAGGACAGTCTAGAGAGGAAGTGGGGAACGAGTCGCCTTGAGGTGTAGAAACCCTATGAACACAATCTAAGCAGATGATCAAGGTCAACATCACCAACAGTAAGTCATTCTGATAGTCTGATGCCTTGATATGATGTGATTAGAATATTTTACCACTGTAGTCTTCCTCCCCAAACCCCTAACCCCAGTCTAACCATCAGATAAGTCCTGATCGAGGAACATTCTATAAAAGACCTGAACACTGTTCCTCAAAACTGCCAAGGTCATCAAAAACAAAGGAAGTCTGAGCAAATGTCACAGCCAAGAGAAGCTTAGGGAGATATGATGACTAAATGTAATGTGGGATGGGATCCCAGAGCAGAGAAAAGTTGTTAGGTAAAAGCTGGCCAGGCAGGTGGCTCATGCCTGTAACCCCAGCAGTATGGGAGGATTGCCTGAGCCCAGGAGTTCAAGACCAGCCTAGGCAATACAGGGAGACCTCATCTCTACCAAGTAAAAAAATAAATGAGCTGGGCATGGTAGTGTGGGCCTGTAATCCCAGCTACTCAGGAATCTGAGGAAGGAGGATCGCTTGAGCCTCGGAGGTAGGATGCAGTGAGCTGTGATCGTGCTGCTGCATTCCAGCTTGGCTGACAGAGCAAGACCTGTCTCAAAAACAAATCAAAAAACAGGAAATCTGAATAAAGTATGGGCTTTAGTTAATAGCAATGTATCAAGATCGGTTTCTTAATTGTGGCGAAGGTACTACCCTAATGCTAGATGTTAACAATGAGGAAACTGGTGTGGAGTATAGGGGCACCTGCTGTGCCATCTTTGCAACTTTTCTGTAAATCTAAAACTATTCTAAAACAAAAGTTTGGTTGCCTTGCTTCTGGACACACACAAATCAAAAAATGGGCATGTTCTCAAAACCTTATCAGAGAAGCAGGCTGCAGGGAAGGGAGGTGGGTAGCGGGGAAGGGGTGGGATGTGGTCAAGGTCATACAGATATTTAGAACAAAGGGCCTGGATCTCCAGCCTCTTGAGCACCACCGCCGGATACAATGAAACACAGCCTCTCATTGGTGCCAGCAGGGCTAGACGCAGGTGGTCTCTGGGGACCTTCTGAGTTCCCACAGCCTGGGGACCACCTATGGTGTTTGTGTCTTTAGAAACAATGACATCATTACATGGATGCCAGTTCTATGGGAGCGCTATTGTGCAGCAGTGCCTTGCCAGCTGAAGATCACACCAGATAGACTCTGCTCCTACCAGCTGTGTGCCCTCAGGCAAGTGAGTTGACTTCTCTGTGCCTCTGTTGCCTCATCTGAAAATGGGAACACTAACGCCTACCTGATAGAAATTGCTGAGGATCAAGTAAGATCATGCGTACGGCAACTCTGGGTAAAAGTTGGCAATCTTCATCCCAGCACGTGCATTCAGGGCTTTCCTTGTGCTCGAAAATATAGAGGTGCACAGGAAGAAGTGGGGTGTAAAGGCAGAGAGCAGGGAGGGCAACGGAGGGCACGGCTCCTCCACTCCGTTGTTCTCAGGGCTGACCCAGCTGCTACGGCCTCAGAACTGGGTGGTGAGTGGGCGGCAGTGGGAAGGGAATGGCTGACTCCTTTAGCGCAGTCACCTGCGGTCTCAACAACCTCCATGTTCAGCGCCTGGATGGTAGAAGAGTTCTCTGGGCCTCGGCTAACTGGTGCCTCCCACTGCCAGGGCTGAAGGCGTGTCCAGGCTTCTTGCACCCGAGGCTGGGATTAAGGTCTAAGGCCTTGCTTTAACTTGTGCTCACCTAGAAATAAGCTCCGTGGCCTTTGCCTCTTGCCACAGGCCCTGAGCAACCTAGCCTAGCTCTGTCAGTTTGGAAATAGCAGATTCATTTGTTTCAGTGAACAATCAGAGCCAGGCTCACTCTGCGCTCCCAGACCCGAATCAGTCAATGGTGTCCCAGGTAGATGAATGCAAGGTGGTCCTGCTCACCAGGGTCCCAGTGGGCTCTAATCCTGCCACTCTCTTTCAACCCCAAGGGCCCCAGCCAGGTTCACGTCCACCTCCGGGCCTTGGCCTGTGCTATTCCATCACCCACTACTCCCCAGCAGACTCTGTCAGCTCCCCCATCCCATCCTGCCCATCCATCCTGCATGGCCCAGCTTGGTGTCTACCTCCTCCTGGAAGTCTGCCCAGATCACCCCACCTGGATGTGCTTTCTTCCTGTTCCAGGTAACTCACTGCTCTGTCTTTCACAGAGCACTTAGCTATCCCCTCCCGGTGACTTTAGGTTCATATCTGTGCAAGTAGCCCCCACCAGACCCTCGGAGCGGACAGTGGTAAAACTGTATCTTACCCATCTTTATAAACCTGGCTGATATTCAACGTCATCCAGCACTGGTTGACCTCAGAAAACTACTTTTATGTCTCTCCTGCTACTCACTTCTGGAAGGATGGGCTTGAGCCTCGCCAGGCCTGGGTTCAAACCTCAGCCTTGTACCTCACTAGCTCTATGACCTTTGGGAAGGTTACCCCACTCTGGTGCTAGGTGCAGCTGGTGACCCACCCATCCTTATGGGGCCTTATCTTTTTAGCGGACTCTAGCCCTACTTCCATTGGCCAGCTCTGTATCTCTTCACTCGAGGATTTCTGGCAAGAGTCAGATCTTAGTCAAGGAAGAGAGAAGGGGCTGGGTGTGGTGGCTCATGCTTGTAATCCCAGCACTTTGGGAGGCCAAGGCAGGCAGATCGCCTGAGGTCAGGAGTTTAAGACCAGCCTGGTCAACATGGTGAAACCCTGTCTCTACTAAAATTACAAAAATTCGCCAGATGTGGTGGTGCGTACTTGTAGTCCCAGCTACTTAGGTGGCTAAGACAGGAGAATTGTTGGAACCTAGGAGGTGAAGGTTGCAGTGAGCTGAGATTGTGTCATTGCACTCCAGCCTAGGCAACACAGCAAGACTCTGTCAAGAAAGAAAAGAAGGAAAGACAAAAAAAAAAAGGAAGAGAGAAGGGGCTGGAAAATGCATCCTCACACCCCACAGCCTTTGACCCACGACTATCAGGAGTCGGTGAATAATACACAGTTCCCTCGCCCCTTGGGTGGGATAACCCCAAGATGTGTGTTCCACAATGGCTCCCAGAGTTCTCCAGCAGGATTCAGCTCCAGTTTCCCCCAGGGGTAACTCGTATGACAATGCACCTTTTACAGTCCCTTCCCCTGGCTTGGTTGCCCTACTGGTGCTTCCTGGGGTTACTTCCCAAATAAGCCACCTGAGCTCAAATTCTTGTCTCAGGGATTTGATTCTGGGGAAACCCAAACTAAAGCATTTCTTAGCCTCAGTTTCATTATCTGTGAAATGGGTATGATGGCAGAACTGACCTCACAAGATGACTACAAAATGATATCTCCAAAGCACAGAGCCTGGAATAACTCGGCATTCTCCAAACAGAACCACTACGTTATTTTTAGTTGTGCTTATTTTAATTTTTTTTTTTTTTGACAGAGTCTCACTCTATCAATTGGGCTGGAGTGCAGTGGCATGATCTGGGCTCACTGCCACCTCCGCCTCCCCAGTTCAAGTGATTCTCCTACCTCAGTCTCCTGAGTAGCTGGGATTACAGGTGTGTGCCACCATGCCTGGCTAATTTTTGCATATTTTGTAGAGATGGCATCTCGCCATGTTGCCCAGGCAGGTCTTGAACTCCTGGGCTCAAGGGATCCTCCAACTGTGGCCTCCCAAAGTGCCAGGATTACAGGCATGAGCCACCGTGCCCAGGCTAACTTTCTGAAGAGAGGACTGAATCTTTTGACATAGCAATCATGACTATGTCCCGCCCAGCTTGCTCTGGAGAGCCAGCACCTTCTCCTGGGACATCCCCCACTGTCTGGCCAATCCCCATCTGGACATGCCCCTTTTGATGACCCAAAAAATCCGGAACATGGCCATCCCTCAGCAACAGAAACTTGCCCATTGGGCTGGTCTTGAGCTGCCTCCTCCCAGCGAGAGTGGTAAGCTCATTCCTGAGAACCCACCAGGGGAGCTGGGGACCGGAGCGGGTGCTGGCTGAACACTCATTGACAGGAGACCCTGGTTTAATTTTCTACCCAGGCTTTTCCAGGCCAGCGGTCCTCCTGATCTTGGCAGGACACTGCTGTGCTTTCAGGCCACCAGTCCACTCCCCATGACAGGGGCCTGTGTGGCAAAAGGAGGTTGGGACTTTGCAGAAGGCCACATAAGTTCTAGTAATTCCAATTTTCAGGTACACCTGGAGACTTGATACATTTTACCTAGTCCGAGGTGAACGAGTCCACTCGCCACCTGAGCCCTGTACTTATGCATCTAGATTCTTCCCGGGAGGCAGACAAGCCCTGCAACCACAGCAGGGGAGAGATCATCAAAAGTGCACGGTGGCTGGGGAACATGAGTGCAGCTGAGCCAAATAAATCTCCATGCTCAACACAGCACAGGGCACCCAGACTGCCTGGGTCCAGATGGATTCCCACTCTGCCATTTATTCACTATGTCCTCTGGGGGATGGTACTCAATTTCTTTGTATCATGGTTACCTCATCTGTAAAATGGGCAGAGTGGCAACGCCAACCTCCTAGGGCTGCTATGAGGTTACATGGGCAGATTCATGTGAAGAACCTACAAGACTTCCTGGAGCAAAGCAAGTACTCAGTGAATGTTTGCCACAATAGAGGCATGAATCTATATGGAAAATGTGCGGACAGACGCACCACATGCAACGTGACTTCGGAGGCAGATTGGGTGACTTTGGAGGCAGATTGCTGGTTACAGGGCTGCAGGAGGGGAGGAGGGGGAGGGACTGCCTAAGGACTGTGGGGCTTTGTTTTAAGCGATGAGATGCTTTGGAACTAGATAGAGGTGGTGGTTGTACCACATTGTGTCTGTACTATACGTCACTGAACTGTGTACTTTTATATTGTGTGAATTTCATCTCAATTAAATTTTATTTTGTGTGAATTTCATCTCAATTAAAAAAAGAAAAAATTTCTGGGGGTTGAGTTTGGTTAGAGTAGGTGGAAAACACCTTTACTTTTTACACTTCTGTCCAGCTTGGCTTTTTGTTAAATAACGAACACATATGTGTATCACTTTGGTAATTAAACAAATTCAAGTTGTTTTTAAAAGGAAGCAGTATATAGGAGAAAATGTGTGTGGGTGGTGAAAGGAACATATGATGAGCTCTGACTCATATTCCATCATCTATCACCTGCTTATCTGTTGTCTATCTGTCTGTCTGTTCATACGTCCATCCATCTGTCCATCTGTCTGACGTCCGTCCATTTGTCTGTCCATCAGTCCATCCGTCCATCCGTCCATCCATCCATCCATCCATCCATCCTCTTATCTTCCCATGCAATAGGAACAAGAGCCTTGGAGGTGGTGTGAATGCCTCTATTTCAAAGCAACAAAAGTCAGGCTTAGAAAATTTAAGCCACATGTCCACTCACAGAGCCTGACCTCCAAATCATCTTTTGACTCCATCATGCAGCCCTTATTTGCATATGTAAAACAGGGAGCACAAAGCCATTTTTACCCTGGCTCTGATTGACACTCTCTAGACCCTGGATGTTTGGCCGAGCTCTCAAAGTCAGAACAGGCCAGTATGGTCCTCCTGATTGCATCAGTCCTGCCTCTCAGGTGCCCAAATGCCCAGAGAGCCTGTAAGCCACCCACTCCCTCCTCTCCAGCCATGAACACCTGCTCCCCAGAGCAGAAAGCAGGCCTCCCAGCAGCCTCCTGTGCCTGCGGTCTAGAAAAACACGGTGGCCAAAAAGCTGACACATGTAGGAAAGGGAAACACACAGCAGCCATCTGCATGGTAGCTGCTTCCACGTGGGAGCCAGGGTGAGTGTGGAGCACGCCTGAGTTCCTCACGGTGTGCGTGCTACCCAGTGGGAGACGCCCCCACTCACCCCGGCCGCCTCCCGGTGCAGGATCCTGGCCACCTCTGCCTGGCCCAGGCTCAGCTGCAGCCACACCGGGCATGTCTTGATGAGCTTCTCCAGGATGCTGATGCCTCTGCGGCGAGGAAGGCAGTTCTTCAGGGTGGCCGGCAGACGAAGCCCCATGCCATCTTCCTCTTCCTCTTCCTCTCCTTTGCCAACAACTGGAATGGGACTGAGAAACAGAATCAAATGATCAGCCATCCTGCAGCCAGCCCAGAGAGGGTTAACAACACCTAGGGATTCCATTCAGCCATGCTTACTTATTTGGCATTAGGTAGTGAGTGCCCCTTTGGGTAATTAAAAACAAAAAATCAACAAACCATGGTCTTCACCTTAGGGTGCTTATAGGAAAACAGGTGAGACACAGCTACAGTACAAGTAGAAATATAACAGAGGCACAGTGCAAAAGAAGCAGTTAATTGCATCCCAGGGTGGGTGCAGGAAAATGGGTGGCATTGAGCAGAACCTTGAAGATTTTTTAAAACTGAAAGAGTAACACACACAGTGAAATGCACACATCTTGAGTCTACAGCTAGCCACGTTTTTACATATGTCTACACCTGATTAACTACCACCCAGGTCAAGGCAGAAAGATCTGCACTGCCGTAGCCACTAGCCAGAAGTCGTTACTGAGCTCTTAAAAGTGGCCTGTCTGAATTGATACGTGCTGTAAGCACAAAATATACATAGGATTTCATTCCAAAGACTCCTGGGTTCAAGCGATTCCCTGCTTCGGCCTCCCGAGTAGCTGGGATTCAGGTGTGCAGCACCACACCCGGCTAATTTTTATATTTTTTTAGTAGAGATGGGGTTTCACCATGTTGGCCAGAATGATCTCGAACTCCTGACCTCAAGTGACCTATCTCCCTCAGCCTCCCAAAGTGCTGGGATTATAGGCATGAGCCATCGCGCCCGGCAAGATAATATTTTAAATGGTTCAATAAACCATTATTAAGATTACTTTGCCTGTTTTAATATGGCTGCTACAACATTTAAAACAACATTTGTGGCTTGCATTAGATTTCCACTCGATGGCGCTGGTATGGGACAGTTCTAAAAAGTTCCTTCTTACCCCTTCCCAGTCAACAGTGTCTGAGCTCCAGGACGAGGATGTGTCAACAGCACAGTGTGGGGAGGAGGATCACAGACCCAGGAAACAGCAACATCAAGCTGAGGAGTTCGCTGGGAAATGGCACTGCCTACTGTTCATAGTTCTGTCTGGTTTAAGAGATCCCAGAACCTCCCCAAGACCCTCCCCAAGACCCTCACGTTTGCCTTCCCCGTCCCAACACACACAGGCTGGTTTTAATTCCCGAAAAGGAGGAACAACATCTCGGAGCCTCACATCCTGAGTCGTGTGGGCTATAAGGTCTTCCTGTCTCCTACTAAGGCATCAAGTTTCTTATGGTGTCTGCAGGGGTGAAAACCTTCATCAGACAGAGGAGGGGACTCAGGAAGCTACGAAGCTGTGGGTGGCGCCTTCCATCTTGCCCTGTGTCTCTGTGATGTTGCCCAGGGATGCCAGGGATCAAGGCTGGTGTTGGTTCCAGAAGCATCCAGGGCATGTGCTATAAGGAGCCTCTCGGGGCAGGCGGACGAGGCCCAGGTAAGCCCTGTAAAAAGGCACAGGGAAGTGGAACCGCCCGAGGGCAGGGCTGGGGGGTACTGGGGGTCCCAGGGTGGTGGAGGGGTCGGGCAGTGCTGGATTAAACAGGCCCAGCAGTGTTGTGTGTTTGGAGCAGTGGGTTTCTGAGAGAACTGACTGGGACTGCCTGTCATGAGGAGGGGGGTGTGAAGGTCAGTGTGAAGTCGTCTGCACCCTGGGATAAAGTTCTCTCCCACATCCTCTGGGGAGCCCTGACTCACAAATGTTATGTGTGCTCCCGGCTGCCTATGGATTTCCCTTTCCAGTCCACAGCCTGCAGCCTACACAGTAGAAGGAGCCAGGTCACCAGGAAAACATGAGTGTCCCAGGGAATGGCAGGAATCCTGGGGCTGGTGGGACCAGGGTAGGATGGCTCTGTGGAAGTCCACAGGCTGTGGAATTGGGGCTGAACAGTCTCATTTGGAGCTCAAGGCCAGGGCAGCCTGGCTGATACAGATGTAATCACTTCCCAGGCCCTGAGTGTGATCCCAGCATTTCATCTGGGAAAAGTTAAAATGTTGGAGGTCTGAATTTCCCCGAAAAGAAAAGAAACACTTGGGCTGCAGTTCCTCCAACCCCACTTGGAGACACAAAGATATCTTCTGGCACCAAAAGATATTATAATCATCCTTAAACATCCTGCTTGGCCCTTAGCCTTCCCCAGGCCAATAGGACTTTTAATAACAGGGAGCAAGGGTAATCAACTTCCATTTCTTCTCTGCCACGAATATGGCTTAGCACTTGGCCAAGTCCTTTCCCTCTCAAGGTCTGTTTCCTCATCTGTACAATGGGGACTGGGAGAAGGAAGATTCCCCCATTTGCTAGGTGGCCCTAGGTGTGCCCTGGGCTCATTCCCATTTTTTTTCACCTGCAGAACCAAAGGTGCCATCAAACACAGAGGTTCTGGGAGTAATGAGGAAGTAGGCCTCTCATTCAGTTGGGCTGTGCTATTTCTGTGGACCTGCCAAATGTCAGATGCTGTTCCGGGCACAGGTTAGAGCAGTGAACAAGAGTAAAAAAAAATAAACCTTTCATGGTATTTACATTCTAGGGGAGGAGACAGGCAATAAACAAGGCAAATGTGTGACTAGAGGATGTCGGATGGCGATACCACCACAGAGGAAGAGGAAAGGGTCTGGGGATGGGGACAGTTCCAAACTGCACGGCCAGGGAAGAAGCCTGGAAAAGGTGACTGTGGACGAAACGCCTGGATGCAGGTATCTGTGGAAAAGATTTCCAGGCAGAAGGAAAAGCAGACTCCCAAGCCTCCAGTTCCTGCTCCCGGAACAAGTGCAAGGACAGAGAGTGAGAGAAGGGTGAGAGTGGGCGGAGGTGAGGGCAGAGGGGATGGGGGAGGGTTCCATGAGCATCTGGAGCCACAGGGAGAGGTGGCCCTAAATCCACATGTACAAGCATTCCCCAGGGCTGGGAGGAGAGGCTGCGCTTCCAGCTAGCGACCCGCCTAGACCAGCGCTCGGGCTTGATCCATGAAGATCTGGGGGGACCTGGGTGGTCTCAGGGCCCAGGACAGGCTGCAAAAATTCACAGAGATAAACCTGGTTCCCAGCCCAGCAGTCCCACCTGCATCTTGAGGCCCGAGGCTGCTGCCCTCAGGGTGACCGAGTGGAAACTCTGCCCTGGGCTCCAGCATGACGAGGCCTGTACATCTCACTGTCTTGTGATCACATCCCTTCCTGCTCTAAAACTTTCAATGGATTCCACTGGCTAAAGAATTCAGTCAGTACCCTAATGTTGAGGGCATTCCCTTTCTGGGCCTCTGCCCCTCAACCCCGGACACCCCCTACAAAGGGCTGCTCTCCATCACCCAGCAGAACCTGCACTTCTCCACCCGGAGCCAGGGCCCATGCTGCTCTGCCTACTTGTACCTCCTCCTTCAGGGTCTATTTCTTCTCCCAAGATTATTTCCAACTGGTAGGCAAAAGTATTAGCCCAGACACAGAAAGCAATGATCATAAAAGAAAAAATAGACAAGTCAGACAGCATCACCTGACAACTTCTGCCCATCAGGCTGGGGGAAAAAAATTACGAAACATATATCCAACAGAGAGCAAGCAAATCAATGTTTAAAATGGGCAAGAGATTTGAACAGATACTTCAAAGAAGAAGACATACAAACGGACAACCAGCAGGTGAAAAAGCGCTCAAAGTCATTAGTCATTAGGTGAAATGCAAATTAAAACCACAATGTGATACCATGCTATAACCATTAGAATGGCTAAAATTAAAATGACTGACAACATCACATAGCGGTGAGGATAGGAAGTGATCAGAATGCTAGTGCACTTTCGGGGAGAACGTACATTGGTACAACCACTTTAGACAGCAATATGGCACTTTTTAATAAACCTAAACATATACCTATCCTATGCCCTGGTAATTCTGCTCCTACGTGTATACCCAAGATAAATGAAAGTATACTATGTCCAGAAAGACTTGCACACAAATGATCATAGCAGCTCTCCTCCTAATAGCTCAATATCACCTGGTTCCAGTGTCCATCAGTGGTTGAATAGATAAACAAATGGTGGCATGTTCACACAACAGGCCAGTAGTCAACAATAAAAAGGAATTACCCATACGCATGACCACATGAATGAATCTCAGAAGTATTATGCTGAGTCAAAGAAGCCAAATGCAAAGAAGTACACGTGGCACGAATCCATTTATATGATGTTCAAACAGTACACTTAGATGTGTGCATTTACTTTTGTCACATGAAAATTTTACACCAAAACAATAAAAGATAATCATAACTAAATACTGAACTCCAGTTAACTCTAGTTACTGATGCTGACCTTCAGGAGCGGTCTGCAACTTTTTATGAAATACATTAAAAAGTAAGGTGCATTCATGGATGGGTAGAGATATGTAACGAAATAAACTGAGAAAAACATTGAGGGTTACTGGTGGGTGTATGGGTGTTTACTGCAAAGTTCTTTCAAGTCTTCTGTATGTTTTATATTTTTAATGGTGAACTATTGGGAAAACAGTTCTTCCCATTCTTACGGCCCCTTCAGGTGAGGCCTGCCTGCTGTACCTTGGGTTTGAATGCAGGCCTTGGGTTTCAATGCAGGCTGTGTGACCTCTGGCCAGTTATTAAAACTTTACCTCTCCAGGATTCAGTTTAACCACCTGTAAAAACATAATTCACTGGGCACTGTGGCTCATGCCTGTAATCCAAACATTTTGGGATTAAGGCTAAGGCAGAATGGTTATTTGAGCCCAGGAACTTGATTGAGGTCAGCCCTGGGAAATACAGTGAGACCTCATCTCTACAAAACGTTTTTAAAAATTAGCCAGGCATGGTGGTGTTAGCAGGTAGTCCCAGCTACTCGGGAGGCTACGGTAGGAAGATTGCTGGAGCCTGGAGGTGGAGGCTGCAGTGAGCTGAGATCACCTCACTGCATTCCTGCCTGGGCAACAGAATAAGACCCTGTCTCCAAAAAAATAAATAACTAAATAAATAAACAAAAATAAAAATAAGTAAAAATATCATAGCTGTCTTTATTTAAGAGGGTTACTGGGAAAATTTCATAAGTTGTCAACTACTTAGCACAGTGCCTGACACACTATTCAGTAAATGGTACAGTTTTTCCATCCTTCCAACCACCTAGTTATAAATGCTTCTCTTCCTCTTTCTACTACAGTTCTCTCACTTTAAAGCCTTGATTTTAGGACTCAGCACATTTGATTAACGTGACTGCAGCCCACATCTGTGGGTTGCTTGTCTTGTGCCCAACATCCGGCCCCAGGGTAACCCACAATTTCAAGTGCCTGGGAACCACGTGGCATGGCTTGGCATGGACACAGAAACAAACCACTGGGAGGATCCCTTTCCCACCCTGTGAAAAGACACTAAGGTCCAGGATCGTCCCAGACACCTCAGAGCACTGAGTGCTGAAGGGGCCAGCCTGGGGGCTCAGACTCGAACACCAGAGAGGACAAAGGCCCCTAAGCCTCTGCTTTCCACCCACCACCCAACCCTGGCGATGCTCTCCCTTCCGTCTGGGTGGTCCGTGTGGCCGGAACAAGGACCCTCCCAGAGACCTGCTCATAGGCAGATACAAGGATCTCAGGGTGGAGAAGAATCTGTAAGAAACCCGAGTTCCTGGGTATCCATTTCCGATTGCAAAATGTCTGTGCCAAGGATGGCACTTGGGGCAGGATGGCAAAGATGGAAGTGCCCAGAACAGGTAACACGCAGGCTTTGTTTTACAGCTGTGATGACTCTCATCAACTGGCCTGGCCACAGCAGCTCCAACGGCCAGGAACCATCGCTAAGCCCACCCAGCATCTGATCAGCCATCTGTTGGCAGAGCCGGCCACTCCGACACCCACACCCTCCCTCTCACCAGCTGAATTCCCAACTCCACCAAGGACCATGCAAAGGCAGAACTGGGACCTTGGATAATGAAAGGCGCTTGCTGTTAGAGCCTTAGAAGCTTTGAAGCAGCTCCACCAGTAATAGAAATTGCTCCACGACGGGTTGTTCTCCCACTCATAGGGAATAGAGCAATGAGCTCAGAGCAGCAGGTCCACAGGCTTCTGGTCCTACCATTGCCACCAGACACCCACCCAGACCGTCCTGCCCGACGCAGTCCCAGCAGACACCCCAGAAAACCCAG
>PVKP010019446.1:0-42424 GCA_004027715.1 Plecturocebus donacophilus | reverse complement strand
CCGCCCTCGCGGGCCCCACCCCGCCACCCCCGCCCACCCTTCTCGCGGGCGGAGCGGCTCCTGGCCTTTTTTGGGCGTCTCCCTGCTCCGCGGCCCAGGCTGGCGGCCCGGCGCTCGGCTGGCGGCTGCGGCGATAGAGGGAGACCCGCAGCGACCCCGGGCTCGGCGTCGCTGCCACCATGACGGGAAGGTAACGGCCCCCACCGTCGTCCCCGGGCCGGGCAGGTGGGACTGCGGGACCCCTGACCGAGGCGCGGCTCGCCCTCCCGCAGCCCCGCGGCACCACCGTCCCCGCTCCGCCCGGGAGCGTCGGATTCTCGCAGCTCCCGGGGCGGCAGCGCCGTCGGGGCAGGGGTTCCCTAGCCCCCGTGCCTCTTCCTCTGGGCGGGCGCCCGCAGTGGCAGGTGGAGCTCCTGCCCACCCGCCCGCCACCCCCTCAAGATGGGACAGCGATCTGCTCACAACCCAGGCCCAGGGCTGCGGGAGGGGGCCTTGCTCAAGGTTGAACACCAACCTCGGGTAAAGGATCCCACGACTGTGCGCCTCCCCAGCTTCCCCGAGCCCCCACTGTGCCATCCCCAACCCCTGTGAGTGTCATCTCTGGAGCCTTCCGTTTCCTCCTCCGTAAACCTAGCATGGTAAAAATGTTTACAATGATGAAGGGTATGTGGGGACTTGGCCAGAGCTGCCCCCAAGCACCAGCTGTGCAGCGGTGGGCTGCGGAGCAGGGTGGTCCTCCGGGCCTGGCCCACTCTCTGCTCTCAGGCGCCTCCTTGCCATTTCACAGATGAGGTCAGCAGAGGCCACAGAGGCTGAGCCATTCAGGAGGCCAGTCACAGGTCCACCAGTGTCGGCCAGTGTTTGTCCCTGTAGCCCTTTCTGGAACCTAGCTGGGTACAAGTGAATGACTCAGGGCTGGGTGGGAGGAGCAGTCCCTGAGGCCCTGGGGGCCCCCAGCCAAGTCCTGGCGGTGGGATGCTCTTCTTCAGGATCCCATGACCTGCGGCTCTGGGAGGCCCCAGCCCGAAGAGTGACCTGTGGCTTTGCTGGGAAAAGGGGCTTGGAGAGGCGGGGCAGTGTCCAAGGTTGAGGCCCCAAATCCCGTGATGTGCAAGGGGATCCCAGGCCCACAGGGGAGCTGTCTCTGATCGCCATTAAGACTGTGGCCTGGGGTCTCAAGGCAGCCTCAGGAACAAAAAATGGCCTGTAACTTGTCACTTTGTAAGCCCCGCCCTTCAGACGCTCTTCCTTTTCTTCTCCCCAAGCCTCCCTTCCCAGTCAGCTCCCCTGACTTGGAGTTACCCCTAAGCCTTGGCCCAGGCCCCTCTGCAGTGAGATGGAGGGACTCATCCCCCTGAGAGTGGCATCTGCTGGCCCACTGACTGCCTGTGGTCACCCCACAGAGTTCTGGGAGGGGGGGCTGCCTCCCATTTTCTTCAGAGCGTCCCCGTCAGTTGCCTGGTTCTCACCCTTGGTTTTCTAGGAAAATAAATTGAGGAGAGACAGGGACAGGGTCAGGAGCAGCCCCAGAAGCAGTGCTGAGGTGGAAGGAGGTGGGGGAGAGGTGGTTCCTTCAGGCACAGGAGGGATGATGAGGAGGACAGAGCCAGGAAGGGGGTGGGGCTGGAATGGGAGGCCCCGAGGCATCATTGTCCCCTGGCAGGGGTCCTCTTGCCCTGAGTCCCTTGGGCCTTCCCGGGAGACCGAGGCAGTCAGGTGAGCCTGGCAGGAGCCACTGGGAAGGCAGGTGGTGGCGAGCAGGGGCCAGCCTGCCCTCACTGCTGTGAGCTCCAAGGGCCCGAGAAACTTGTCCTCAAATGACGCAGGGATGATAGTCAGCCTTTGGTGGACACTGCATAGGGTGTTCCTTGTCCAGTTAATACTGCTGGTCTTAGAGAATAAGGAGAAACCTGGAAACATAAAAGATAACAGAAACATAAACAGAAAGAAACAGCCACACTTCCACTGCCGAGAGCCTCCCTTGATGCGGTTTGGGTGGCTCCCCGCAGTTCCTTTCTCCTGGAGTGTTTGTTTAACACCATCTGTGAGTGTGATGCACCGGCTCCTTCAAAGGTGGCCCTGCTGCCCGTGCTGCTGCTGTCTCATTGCCTTCCTGCCCTCCACACGCAGGGATCGGGCAGGCCAGCCTGGGAGAAATGGACATCTGACCCGGCCTTCGAAGCGGGCAAGAGTTTTCCTGTCCCAGAAGCTGTGGAGTTTCATCTCCACTGTTTTGTGCTGTTGTCCTCCACGTCCACTGTCCTCATGTGATCCCAGATAGTTCCTCATGCCTGGATCCTGGTTCTCTTGGCATCGCCCATGCTGCCCGCAGCTAGGGTGCCTTTGGGAAACACCCCCTCTGCTCACATACCTTCAGGGTCTCTCCCTGCCAGCTGTCCCCAGGACCTCACCAGGCAAGAGCAGAGGGAAGGCAGTGGGGAGCCACCAAAGTGACATGGAGTGGCCATGCTCTCTGCAGAGGAACCCATGGGTGCTGTGTGGAGAAGGGACTGCTGGGAAGGCGATGGGGAAGGAGACAGGAGGCAGCCACCAGGGAGGCCCCTCCTGCGTGACTGAGGGGCTGGAGGAGAGGAGGCTGACAGGCTTCTCAGGATCTGAGAGGGCAGGGCTCGGGAGGACGTCCCTGTTGTGGAGGGTGGGGGTGGACAGCGTGCTTGGTGTGGCTGTGGAGAGCTTGAAGAGCTGTGGCAAGTCTGAGGGGGAGCTGTGGGAGGCACCTGGCATGAGGGGCTGACACCCAAGCTGGGTGGAGAGTTGAAGGCAGCTGGAGCATGGTGCAGCATGCCCTGGGAAGAGAGGGGGCTCGGCCTCAGCAACCACCCAGGGACTTTGGAACTTCCTACAAGATCTTTGACTGTCAAAAGCTGTCATAGCTGAAGGGACCTCCGGGATTACCATTGTTCTACAAGGAGGATATTAAGGCCACCTACCTAGGGACCCAGCTGTCCCTGGCACTCCTGGAAATGGAGCCTGGGATGTTGACGCCCATGGCTGTGTGAGCTCAGTGGCTTGGCTGGATAAAGTGGAGTCCCACCCACCACGTGGTGATCATGTGTGAGGCTGCGTATGCCTGATTGTGTGCTGAGCTCACACTTAGTACAGGGCAGAGCAGGCTGCTAGATCCCTGTTCTCATACCTGCCAATCTTGCCCCTCCTCCTCTGGATGAAGCATGTGCCCAGTGGTTCCCTAGGCAGAAGGAGTCAGCCAAGGGGCAGCTGAGTGCAGCCAGAGCCCTCAGCACAGCACATGAGGGTGCAATGGTGTCAGGGGCTTAAGCAAAGTGTGAAGTGGGTAACAAGTGATGTGGCTTGTGATGTGGCACCACTGAGCCCTGACCCCCAGACTGGGCCAGGTGGACACTGCCATGGCTCCTCACCTCCTTCCTTTTTCTTCTACTTCTGGTGCTGACTGGCCCCCTCTAGCCAGCCAGTGGTGTAATAGGGATGGAGGGACTGATCTGCAGGGTGTCTAGTCCCGAGGTGTGAGTTCCCCCACCTGGGCTCATTTCAAGCCAGCAACATGCTGTTAACGCTTTACAGAATTCCTTAATAGTTAACACTTAGCACTTGCAGGCTGGCAATGGATGGCCCAGGCAGCCACTGTGGAGGGGACCCCGGGATTTCCACACACAAGGGATCATCCTTCTCTCTGTCTCTGTCTGTGCTGTGCTGTTGGCAGGCTTAACCCTCCCTTAGGTCTTCATTTCCAGGTGGAGAAGGGGACAGGAAAGGCACTGTCACTATCCTCCTTGTTCTGTTTAGGTGTAGCTTGTACCTTTCTGAAGGTGCATATTTACTTAGATGACTTAGCAGGATGACCACCCTTGTAAGATACCTCCATGAGTGAATGCATATGTCTTGCTGTGATGACATGACTGAATGCATGTATGAACATAAAACCAACTGTGTCCTTACCTATATCCTGGGAGGAATGCCCAGGAAACTCATGGAGTTGTCTTCAGCCTCCCAGCGAGGAGTCTGGTGGGGGAGCTGACTCTGGAGGACAGCCTGTTTGTGGCATCTCTGCCTCTGCCCGCTGGGCACCTAAACAGAACAAGGAGGGTACATGCCCCAGGGCCTTGGGGTAACTCTTCTTACCTTGGGATAACATATGGTAACTCTATGTTAAACTTTTTAAGGAATTACCAAGCTGTTTTCCAAGTAATTGAACAATTTTACATTTACTGAATTTTATACCAGGGATGTATGAAGGTTCCAATTTCCCAACGTCCTTGCTCATGCTTGTTATTGTTTGGTTTAGTGGGTGTGAAATGTTGTCCTATGTGGTTTTGACTTCCATTTTCTTAATGACTGATAATGTTGAGCATGTTTTCATGTGTCTGTTGGCCACTTGTAAATCCTCTTTGGAGAAATGTCCATTCAAACCCTTTGTCCATTTTTAAATTGGGTTGTCTTTTTATTGTTGAATTGTAAGAGTTCCTTATTTGTTTGGATACAAGATGCTTCTCAGACATATGATTTGCACATTTTTTTAAAGACGAGTCTTGCTCTCTTGCCCAGGCTGGAATGCAGTGGTGCAATCTCAGCTCACTGCAACCTCGCTTCCTGGGTTCAAGCAATTCTCTCGTCTCAGCCTCCCCAGTAGCTGGGATTGCAGGCGCGCGCCACCATGCCTGGCTATTTTTTGTGTGTTTTTAGTAGAGATGGGGTTTCGCCATGTTGGCCAGGCTGATCTTGAACTCTTGAACTCAGGTAATCCACCCGCCTCAGCCTCCCAAAGTGCTGGAATTACAAGTGTGAGCCACCGTACCTGGCCAATTTGCAAATATTTCTCCTTTTCTGTGGATTGTCTTTTCACTTTCTTGATTGTGTCATTTGATACACAAAAGTTTTAAATTTTAATGAAATCCAGTTTGCTTCCTTATTCTTTAGTTGTCTTGAGTTTTTGTTGTCATATTTAGGAAACTATTGCCTAACCCTAGCTCATGAGATGAAAACTGTTTTCTTCTAGCTTTATACTTTTAGCCCTAACATTCAGGTTTTGATCTCTTGTGAGTCGGTTTTTTAACGTGGCGTGAAGAAAGGGTTTAAACTCCGTCTTTTGCTTGTGGCCATCCAGTTATCCTAGCGTCCTTTGTTGAAAGACTACTCTTTCCCCCGTTGAATGACCTTGGCACTTTTGTCAAAAAAATGACCTTGGCACTTTTGTCAAAAATCAGTTGACCACAGATATATGGGATTATTTTTGGACTCTTTTTTGAGACAGGGTTTCACTCTTTCACCCACGCTGGAGTGCAGTGGCAAGATCTTGGCAGCCTTGACCTCCCTGGGCTCAGGTGATCCTCCTACCTGAGCTTCCCAAGTAGCTGGGACCACAGGTATGCACCACCACACCTGGCTAGTTTGTGTATGCACCATCTCACCTGGCTACTTTTGTATTTTTTGTAGAGATGAGATTTTTCTATGTTGCCCAGGCTGGTCTTGAACTCCTGGGCTCTGCCTGCCTCAGCCTCCCAAAGTGCTGGAATTATAGACATGAGCCACTGCACCCAGTCTATTTCTAGACTCCTGCTTCTGTTCTGTTGGTGTATATGTCTATCCTTATACACTAGTGTGACACTTGTAATTTTTTAGTAAGTAAATTGTCATTTTTAAGTAAGTTTTGAAATTGGAAAACATGAGTACTCTTTTTTTTTCCTTTTTTTTTGAGACAGTCTCACACTGTCATCCAGGCTGGAGTGCAGTAGTGTGGTCTCAGCTCACCAAAACCTCCACCTCCTGGGTTCAAGCAGTCCTCCTGCCTATCCTCTTGAGTAGCTGGGACTGCAGGCATGCGCTACCATGCCTGGCTATTTTTTTTGGAATTTTTAGTAGAGATGGGGTTTTGCCATGTTGACTAGGTTGGTCTGGAACTCCTGACTTCAATAATTAGCCAGACATGTGACACCACACCTAGCTAATTGTTGTATTTTTAGCAGAGATGAGGTTTTTCCATGTTGGCCAGGCTGGTCTCAAACTCCTGACCTCAAGTGATCCACTCGCCTTGGTCTCCCAAAGTGCTAGGATTACAGGTACAAGTCACTGTGCCTGGCCTCTTTGTTTTTTTTTTTTAAAGTTGTTTTGATTATTCTGTGTCACTTGCATTTTCATACAAATTTTAAGAATGCCTTGTCTATTTCTTCAAAGGCAGGAATTTTAATGGAGAGTGCATTCAGTCTATAGGTCAATTTGATGTAGTGTTGTATCCCCATCTTAATGAAACAATATTAAGTTTTCCAATCCATGAACATGGGATATCTTTTTTTTTTTTTTTTGAGACAGAGTCTTGCTCTGTCACCCAAGCTGGAGTGCAGTGGCACAATCTTGGCTCACTGCAACCTCCACCTCTAGGGTTTAAGTGATTCTCCTGCCTCAGGTTCCCAAGTAGCTGGGACTACAGGCGTGTGCCACCATGCCCGGGTAATTTTTTGTATTTTTAGTAGAGATGAGGCTTCACCATGTTAGACAAGATGGTCTCTATCTCCTGACTTTGTGGTCCACCTGCCTTGGCCTCCCAAAGTGCTGGGACTACTGGTGTGAGCCACCGCACCTGGCCCAGATTATCTTTATCATTATTTAGGTCTTTAATGCCTTTCAATAGTGTTTTGTAGTTTTCAGTGAATAAGAAGTCTTGCACTTATGTTGTTAAACTTACTCCTAAGTATTTTATTCTTTTTGATGCTGTCCCAAATGGGGTTGTTTTGTTTCATATTCAGATTTCTCACTGCTAGTGATTCTTGTCTATTGATCTTTTACGGTGCAGACTTACTGAACTCATTTCTTAGCTGTAAATAGGGTTTCTTTTTTTGAGGGGGGATTCTTTAGAGTTTTCTATCTTTGAGTATGTAGTATGCAAATAAAAATAGTTTTACTCTTCCTTCTCAAACTAGATGTCTTTTATTTCTTTTTCTTGTCTAACTGCCCTTGATAGAATCTCCAGTGCAATGCTGAAAACAAATGGCAAGATTGGAAATCCCCCCGACCTTAGGAGGAAAGCATTCATTTTCTCACCACTAAGTATGATGTTACTATGGGTTTTTTGGCAGATGCCCCTTTTCAAATTGAAGTTCCCTTCTATTCCTAGTTTGTTTGGTGTTTTTATTATGAAAGGATGTTGGATTTTGCCAAATGTGTTTTCTGCATCTATTGAGATGGTCATAGAGTGTTCTCCCTTTATTTTATTGATATGGTATATTACATTGATTTTGGATGTGAAATCAACCCTATATTCCTGGGATAAATCCCATTTGGTCATGGTGTATAATATTTATAGAGAGTGTTAGATTTAGTTTATAGTATTTTATTGAGGACTTTTGCATCTACGTGATCTTCATGTTTTATTTTGATATCAAGGTAATACTTATAGAATGAGTTGAGAAGTGTTCCCTCCTAGTCTTTCTTTTCTTTTATTTTTTTGAAAGGTTTTGTGAAGTTTTTTTTTTTTTCTTCTCTTTTTGAGACAAGATCTCACTCTGTCACCCAGGCTCGAGTGCAGTGGCGTGATCTCAGCTCACTGCAACCTCTGCCTTCAGGGTTCAAGTGATTCTCCTGCCTCAGCCTCCTGAGTAGCTGGGATTATGGGCATGTGCCACCACACTGGTGTTTTGTTTGTTTGTTTGTTTGAAGGTTTGGTGTTAATTCTAGTTAAACCTTTGATATAATTCACCAGTGAGGCCAGGTGGCTCTGTCTTTATTTTGTGGAAGTTTTTTGGTTACTAGCTCAGTCTCTTTACATGTTACTGGCCTTATTTGGTGACATGGTTAGGCTTTGTGTCCCCACCTAAATCTCATCTTGAATTGTAATCCCCATAATCCCTATGTGTCAAAGGAGACACCAGGTGGAGGTAATTAAATAATGGGGGTGCTTCCCTTATGCTATTCTCATGATAGTGAGTGAGCTCTCACAAGATCTGCTGGTTTTATAAGGGGCTCTTCCCCCTTCGTTTGCATTTCTTCCTGCCACCTGTGAAGAAGGTGCCTTGATTCTCCTTTGCCGTCCACCATGATTATAAGTTTCTTGAGTCCTCCCCAGCCCTGTTAAATGGTAAGTCAATTAAACCTCTTTCCTTCCTAAATTACTGAGTCTCATGAAGTTCTTAATAGCAGTATGAAAACAGACTGATACATTTGGATTTTCTACTGTTTTTTGAGTCCATTTTGGTAGTGTCCTTCTAGGAATTTCTCCATTTCAGCTAGGTTATTTCATTGATTGGTAGCAGAATATTCCATTCTGCTACCTCCTCTCAGGGAATGTGGACTATTATTTTTCAAGGCAGCCATGGAGTTAGGGAGCAGGAATAAGGGACTAGGATAAGTTGAAACAACACAAACCTCACTGTTTTTACCAAGATTCATCTGTTTTTCTTGACCAAATGTTCCCAGAGTTACTGCAAGCCTTTGATGGATTTGCAGAGTTCTGAAAGAGTAGATTCCGATAATTTTTGCTAGGTTTTTTCATTGCTTTTGTGGAGGGATGAATTTCTGGAGGTCCTTACACCACCATTTTTTGCTGACATCACTCTCAGTGTTTTTGCAAATGTCTAGAGCCAGAGCACGGGCCCTAATCCCATTTGGCCATGGTGTATAATACTTTGTATAGAATGCTAGGTTCAGTGTATAGTATCCGTGGCTCTCAATCCCATCCCTGCAGCAGGACAGGCGGAGAATGGGTGGTAAGATTGTGTAGAGATTTGGGATTTGGGCTCAATCAGACTCTAAGCCTCTCTCAATTTCTGGCCTCCGATATCCGCTTTTATATTACATATTTGTTGAATTGATTAGTACTTGGTAAACTTGTGCTTGAACTTCATTTACAAATTATGTTGTACCAAACACTTGTGGCTGTAGCTTCCTTTCCAGCTCTATATGTGACCCTTGGAGCCCTAAATAAATGTTTCCTCCTTGCATAAAACTGTGGCTCTTCATGAGGGTCCTGGATTCTAGTGTTGGGGTTTTCCAAGTGGGAGGGGCTGAGTCAGGGGTGGTGAGAGGGGCTTAGGCCCTAGGCCATTGACTTGTAGCTGCTGTAAGAACATTTTCTGCCTAAGTTTTCGTAAGCATTCAGCTATCTGCATCAGATTCAGAGGTATTCCTTGTTTATTTTGGCTCCTCTAGGCTCAGCCTCTCTATGCCCTTTAGCCCCCGGGGCCACCTTTAAAAAACTATTTGTTGAATTGATCAGTGTTGTGCAACTTTGGAATTGGGCTGCTTTTACAAATTCTATTGTACCCAGTGTTTGTTGCCCCTGACTCCCAGGGTGCTTAACGATTACCTCCTCCTGCTGGGACTTGCTGGGTGAGTGTGCTCCTCGGTGGTGGCATGTGGGCCTGCTATCTGAGAGCCAGCAAGCCCCTCCAAGGCTTTCTCCCACCGCAGTTCGGGAGGACCCGTGCCCTGCTGTCTTTAGTGAGGGCTGCCAGCTCTTGCTTTGGGAAGGCAGAAGGAGATATTCCTCAAGCTTTCTGACTTTCTAGAAAGGTTTTTCAGGGAAATAGAATTGGCATTAAAGATTCCATGCTTGTGCTGGATCTTTATTGTGTTGCTGACCAGGGCCACCTTGGCCACCGTTTGGATGCCAACCGTGGGTATTCATGCTTGGATCACAAGTAGCCTTGCCCGTCTCTCTGGGTAAAAATGCGTGGGGCATGGTGCCTTCCTGGTGGTTTCCACCGGGTGCCTCTGAGCCTCCTCCCCTGAAAGCTGGAGGATTGCCTTTTCTCTAAGATATGGATCTCTCTTGGGGTCCTTGGCCATTTGTTGGCCAGATCCAGAGGATCAGCTCTGCCTGGTCTGGATGCCCTAGGGTGGTGTTTGTGGCAGAGGCTCTCAGGGAAGGGAGCAAAGCAGAATGTGGGTCTTTGTGGCTCCTGTCATCGGTTTCTTTACTGTTGGCAGCGCTTCTAAAGGCGCCAGGTCCTTGCTGCCCTCCTCAGCTGACCCTGCCGTCCTCAGCCCGTCCAGGCGCACAGGCTTTCCTCCTGTCAGGTGGCAGCTGGTGACCTCCTGGGTGTCCTGCCGCCACTGTGGACTTCACCTCAGCGCTGTCTGGGGCCTTCCCAGAGCAGTCCCCTCCCAGCGGGACCCAACCCTGCCAGCCTCAGCTTTCAGGAGCTGCCCCCGCCGCGCGAACAATATCCTTTCTATTTGGAGTTGACTCCGCTGCCCTTTGGAGATCCCAGCGCGTAATGTGAGCTCGCGACCAGCGCGGGGGAGGCGCCCACATGCCCGTCCCGTCGCGGTGTCTGGCCCGAGGCGGCCACGCTTCCCCTCCGAGGTGGTCCCACGGCCCCTGCACCAGGCGGCCGCGCCGCGACCTCGAGGCGGCTGCCCCGCGCCATGGCGGCCGGGCTGGGTGCGCTGGCCGCGTCGGGGCTGTACCGGCGGCGCCAACAACGGCAGAGTCCGCCGCCCGCCGCGGGGTAGGTGGCCAGGGGCAGGGCGGGTGGCGGGGACAATGGCCGGAAAGCTGCCTCGGCAGGGTAGGCCTTCCCTGGGAAACCCCGCCGGGGCCCTCCGACGCCGTGGGCTCTCTCCTGGGCGCCAGATGGGCCCTGAGTTGGCGAAAGGGTGGGCGCGTGCGACTTTATCTAACGGGGTTTGATGTCACTTGTGACCAGCTCTCCTGGCAGGGTGTGCCCAGGGGCCCGTGTTAGAGACTAGGGAGCCTGTGTCGCCCCCAGCACTGCTTTCAGACTGGGGCGGTCGTGCTGCACTTTATAGATGAGCAACAGGTTCTGAGCCCAGGAGGCACGTGCTGGACTCACCCACCCCAAACGTGGCTACGTTGTGATTTGAACCCAGGTTCGACTGACTCCAATGCCTGTCCTGCTTCATTCCATGGAGGACTGCCAGTGTAGACAGGCTCCTTTTGGGCTGAGGGGAGAGACCAGTGGGGTTGAGAATGGTCCTCAGGGCTTCCCAGAGGATAAGTTGACTCTGGATGTGGAGGTTGGCAGGGGCACTGGGATGGCGCTGGAGCCACCTCCCCTCGCTCTTGGGGTCAGGGGCAGGAGGAGCAGCTCCTAGACATGTGTCTTTGCAGTGCCCAGGAGCCAACGAAGGGAGAGAGAGAGCAATAGGGCTGTAAGCTTGGGGTCCTTGGCATCAAAGCGACAGATGGGGACCCTGGGGAGGAGGCCAAGGCTGGGCAGAAGGGCTGGAGGGCCAGGGAGAGAGCCAGGAGCAGCAGTCGCAGAGGTAGGGGAGGGCTTGGAGGACCTAGGAGCAAAGGAAGCCCAGTGCCACCCAGGGCAAGCGAGACCTCCTGTGAGACCTTCCGCACACAGCCCATACCCAGACCCTGAGTGCACTCTCAGTGCAGTCCACTCTGAGCTCCCTGTGTGTGGTCAGGGAAGGCATCCAGAGGGGCAATTAGAGGACTGAGCCATCAAAGGTATCTTCTGTTGAGAAGGAAGATGGAGGGCACTGAGTGGAGGGCAGGAACTGCAGGCTGCAGCGCGGCCCTCTGTGGAGTTCGTGCTGCATGCTGGGCTGCAGCCTGTGCTGGCACGGCAGGTCCGGTGCAGCCTGCTATTCAGGTAGGGAACCCCAGGCTCAGGAGGCCGAGTCACTTGCCTGAGTGTGGCAGAGCTGGAGCAGGTGCCCTCACTAGTCAGCCTCTGGACAACCCTGGGTGCCTGTGGCATAACCATGGTACCAGGCTGTGGATGGCCAGGGCACTGTGGTCCCAAGGCTGTGCTGGAGAGTGGTTTTCACAGTATGGATACCACAGCTGAGATGCAGGCGGGACGGGCACGATGAGGACCATCAGGCATGGGGTGGCCCTGAGCATGCACCCGCCTGTGATAATTCGCTGCTCCATTTTGTTTTTCTTTGAGCTTTGGTTCGTGTCCTCTGCCAGTTCTCTGACGTCAGTGTGACATGTTTCAGGTGTACCTGCTTAAAAGCAAAGCTGCTAGAGCAAAGAGGTATGGCAAGGGCTTCCTAAGAAGCTCTAATTTCAGACTGAATTGGAGTCTGTTTCTGATGGTGTCAATGCCTCTTGTGTATAGCAGCCCAAGGCAGCACATTAATTTTCTAGCAGGCTAGAAGCTATAAAAGTCCCCATGGCGGGCTGGCTTTGTGAAAATTTTTGTTGACCTTGCATAGCCAGGTGACCCCTGACACTGGTCACTGGCTGGCTTCGTGGGGGTGGGGCAGGGAGGAGGCCCAGGCAGTGCTGGGGGTCTGAAGCTGCCCCTGGGCTATGAGGCAGTGGGGTCCCTCCCTGCAACCCTCTGCACCGGAATAGAGCCTGTCTCGGTTTGGGTGCTCAGTGAAGACCTGTTGGATGAAGGACGGAGCATGGGCTGTGCTTGCAGGAATCGCCTCACTTAACCCTCCTAAAGTCCCTGCAGGTAGCGATTCCTGGCCCATTTTGTGGATGAGGAAGCTGAGGTTCGGAGAGTCCTCTGCTGCATGTCACACAGGCAGGGGGCGTACGGGCCAGGGTCACAGCCTGCTGTGCCTGGCTACAGGGCACACACCCTTGGCCTGACTGCTGCTCAGGCTGACGTGGCCTCAGCAACACCGGCTCATCTCGGGTGTGATCAGACCCCTTGTGGCTGGCCCCTGACTCTTCCCAGGTCCTTACACTCTCTTCCTAGACTCAGGTGTCGGGGAGGCTGGGATGGAAGAGGGGCTGGGGTTGTTGAAGAAACAGAATCTGGAATGGGGGATGCCAGGAGGGAATGGGGGAGCATGAGTCCAGTCCTGTGTGACCCTCAGCTGGTTACTGACCCTCTCTGTGCTTCAATCTCCTTAACTGGACCCAGCCTCCTCCCCTTACAAAGGCCTGGAACAGAGCAGGCTCCTCTGATCCCACCCCAGACTCAAGGTCATCTTTCAACAAAATGGCTTGTGTTGGCTGTCAAGACAGAGAGCATTGCGACGTGCTGGGGAGGCTGGGGAAGGGTGTGAGTTGGCGTGCTCTACCCCTGGTCTGGGGTTTGGCTTCCAGGCTGGGCGTGCCCTGGGCAGTGTGTCTGCGTAGTCCAGCTGGAGGCAGGTAGTGGTGTCTCCTGGGGGATAACTGGGTGGACTCTGCGTTCCCTATGCTTGAAGGAATGTGCAAAGGAGGACATGGAATGTCCATGTCTCTGGCCCTTTGCCCTCTTGCAGGGAGTGCAGGCAGCCTGCAGGTCTTCCCTGGGCTGAGCCATGCAGAGGGACTGTGGAAGGCTCCCAGAGTTGCTGGAAAACAATAGCTCTCTTTATCCAATGCTTTGCCCGGCTGGCCTGGTGCTCCGTGCTGGACACGTGGGTGCCATTTATTCTTCACTTTGGCTCCTTGAGGTGGCTACTGTTTCTCTGCGCACCTCTTTACAGAAGAGGAAGTGAGGCCCAGAGAGGTGAGCACCTTCTCCAGGTCCCAAGGTGGTGGCTGGGACTATCAGGTGTAGAGCTGGGCAGGTGTGCCCAGGCCTCTGCCGGCCTTGCAATGTCCCGCTGCCTTTCCTCCTGCCTGGCAGGAGCCAGCAAGCGTGTTCTCTCATGGTGCTGAGGCTCCGTTGTCTCCACGTGCTTCTGTCTGTCCTGTTTTTGCCAGTGGGTCAGAATGCTCCCGTGCTCTCCCGTGGAGCGTCTTGGGGCCTCTCACAGAGCTGCTGTTAGGGGCTCCGATGCTTGCGACTTGGGCTGGGACAACCCCTGGGTGCAGGAGGGAGGTGGTCACACCCACACCCCACCTGCCTGTGCCAGGGTTTGTGCAAGGCTTGTTGGGCACAGGTGGCAATCTTTTCACTGGAGGTGTCTGGGGACCAGCCAGGGAACTGGTTAGGGGCCATCCACGTCCAATTGGAAGATGAACGGGAAGGCAGAGGAGCGAGGGTATGGCCAGGCTGCTCCTGGTGGGAAGCATGGTCACTGGGGAGCGCTAACTGAGGGTCTGTTTGTGAAGGGGGGAGGGAGGAAGGGTGGTGAAGCGCCTGGGCTAGCAGCGCTGGAGTGCCTGTCACCACAACGAAGAGCACACGGCCCAGCAGCACCTGGCCAGTGGAAGTAGGGTCAGCCTACCTGGAAGCTAGAGGGGACAGGCCTGTGGGTGCCGGCCCTAAACAGCAGCCCCTGGGGCAGAGAACAGGAGCCTGCAGCGGGTGCAAGGGGTGTGTGCTCACTCACTGGGGTCTAGAGGTCTGGCTTTAAGGCGCAATCTGAAAGGCTGGGGCTGGGTGAAAGTCCTTATTTGGCTTCATTTTCTGGGTCCTTGGAGTGAGGAATTCCGGGCCCAGAGTCATGGGATTTCCTGTTGATTTCTGATTTCTCTAAGACTCCCAAGGTCTCATTCATGGTCAGGCACTGGAACATCCTCCCTGCCACCTTGGGTGTGTGTTTCAGAAGAGGAGGTTCACAGCGTTCTTCAGGAAGGAAACCAAGCCTGTCCTAGGGAAGCCCAGCCCAACCCTTAGGGTGGCTTGGGGTGGCCAGCCTCCACCCTGGTGGCCTGCCCGGCCGGCCCCATGGAGACCAGCAGAGAACTGAGAGGACTGACTGGCCGCTGGGTGCCGAGGTGTCCTTTCTTTTTGGGTTCTTTCCACCACCTCTGCTTCCTTGCTCCTCTGGCCTAAATGTGGGCTGAGGTGGGGGCTTTGGTCTCCTAAGCGCAGCAGAGGGCAGGCCAAGGTGGACGGAAGTCCAGCATGCCCAGAAAGTGTCGCCGAATGGCCTTCCAGCCAGCCTCTGCCACATGAGTCCCTAAGCAGAGAAGAAAGGACATCAGCCTAGGGACCCTTTCCCAATTTCCAGTCCATCTCCACGTGGCAGCAGCCTCCTGTGAGACCTTCTGCCCACAGCCCACGGCCAGACCCTGAGTGCAGCCCTGGCCTCCAGCCCTGGGCCTGTCCTGTCTAAGGCCCCGCTTCCCTGTGGTTGGCACTTTTCAGGCCGACCCTGCCCAGATCGCAGGCTGCAGAACAGCCCGACAGGAGCCTCACTCACCAAGCATTCCCCTCACGATGCCACCACAGTGAGAGACTGCTGGGTGGGATTCATGCTGGGAGGCAGAGCAGGCGGAGCGGTATTCCCAAAGGCACTGCACTCGAGTGCTGCCGTGACCTGGCTGTACCTAGGCAGATGTTACCAGCCAGTGGCATCACTCCCTACCGCGTCTGATGCTCCCTCTCTGCCCACCCATCCAGGCTGCCACAACTGATCCACCGGAGTTGATGCTTGAGACAGAATCCGTGTTCTCCCTTTCTAGTCAAACGTTTGGGGTCTCTGCTTCTCTGAAGGTCTTAGAGGCAGTTGGGGTGTTTAGGGCTACATCCTAACCCTGTTTTTGAGTCTAAAAGGCCCCTCCTGGCCGTGCCAAAGGGCCCCGGAGCTGGACTGACTGTGGGCTTGGCTCACCTGGGCTTTTCCCTTGTAATTTGCATTTCATCCCTCCCAGAAGGAAGCCCAGCACTGACTCAGGGGAGAGGCAGTGCCCAGCACGGATGAGATCTGCTCCCCTCACTGCCTTGTCTCAAAGATTCACACTCTTGCCTTTGTTTTCTTCTTGAGACAGGGTCTCACTCTGTTGCCCAGGCTGGAGTGCAGTGGCACGGTCACAGCTCACTGCAGCCTCGGCTTCCCAGGCTCAAGCCATCCTCCTGCCTGAGCCTCCCAAGTAGCTGGGACTACAGGCTTGCACCACACCCAGCTAATGTTTTTTTTTTTTTTTTTTTTTTTTTTTGGTATTTTTCTTAGAGATGGGTTCTTGCCATACTGCCCAGGCTGGTCTCAAACTCCTGGGCTCAGGGTGTCTGCCCACCTTGGCCTCACACAGTGCTCTGGATGACAGACTTGAGCCACTGCACCTGACTACCCTCTTGCCTTCTCCGTGGTTGGATGGTTATGTGTTTATTGGAGACAGTCGGTGTGAAACTAACTCATGGTGCAGAGGATGGGACCGTGGAAGACTGAGCACTCTGGGTTCAAGTATGGAGCCCGATCTGCTTTGTGAGCTTGGGCAAGTTACTCAACCTCTCTGAGGCTCAGGTCCCTTCTCTGGATGAGGCCACAATAATCGTAGCTGCTGGGTTTCCTTGGGGATGAAATAAGAGTGCAAATACGGAGCCGCTCACATGTGCTGGGGGGTGTTCTGTGCCCAAGACTCTCTGGTTCCTGAGGAAGGGGCGATAGGGGCGCAGGTGGGAGTTGACTTGGCTCCCGACACCCCAAGGGGCGGGCACTACAAGCACTGAGCGGCCTGGACCTTGGCTTAGAGCGATTTTCCTGATTTTTAATCCGGGATGTGTGTGTCAGGCGCAGGTCTCTGTGTGTGCCCCTCCTGTGCCCCTGCCCAGCTCTGACTCACCCCTCCTGTCTCCCGCCTCCAGCAACATGTCGGACGCCTTGGCCAATGCCGTGTGCCAGCGCTGCCAGGCCCGCTTCGCCCCTGCCGAGCGCATCGTCAACAGCAACGGGGAGCTGTACCATGAGCACTGCTTCGTGTGTGCCCAGTGCTTCCGACCCTTCCCCGAGGGGCTCTTCTACGAGGTGAGGACACTCCTGAGGGCCTTCTCAGATCAATTCAGAGTCTGCCCTCAGGCCCGGGCTCCATGCAGTGGTCCCAACTACTGACAGGGCCAGGCTTGGAGCCAGCCCAGAACCAGGCTTGCTTCTGCACGGGCCCATCCTTCACCTGTGAGAGGTGAACAGTGCCCCGAGTGCCCTGGGCTCTAACAGACAGCCACCTTTCACCAGCCTGCTCTGGGCAGACGCTGGGCAGGCCCTGGGGGCAGGAAGAGCCTGCCTGGTGGTGCTTGGCCTCCATGGGAACCAGATAGTGAGCACAGCAACCCCACAGCCCACCAGCCCATGCTGATGCCCTGGGGCTCAGGGCTCACAGGGTGGGGTGCTGGGGTGCTCAGGGAAGGTGAAGTTTGGGCAGACCTGAGGGGAGGGAGCCACGCACATCTCTGCAGGAAGAGCACTGGGCAGAGGGCACAGCATATGCAAAGGCCCTGTGGTGGGAGAACGTGGAGGGGTGTGGAGAGCAGCAGGGAGGCTGGTGTAATGGAAGCCTAGGGCATGAGAGGGAGAGGGCCAGGAGCTGAGGACGGGGAGGTTGATCTCATTTGGCCCCATGGGCCTCTACAGAGCCTTAGGCTTCTGCTCTGCGAGAGACAGGAGCCTCCCGGGGTGTGGGGCAGAGGAGTCACACCATCTGCTGAAATTTGAAAAGGTGCCCTGGCCGGGTGCAGTGGCTCACACCTGGAATCCCAGCAATTTGGGAGGCAGAGGCAGGTGGATCACCTGAGGTCAGGAGTTAGAGGCCAGCCTGGCCAACATGGTGAAACCCCATCTGTACTAAAAAATACAAAAAATGAGCCTCGTGTGGTGGTGAGCACCTGTAATCCCAGCTACTCAGGAGCCTGAGGCAGGAGAATCGCTTGAACCTGGGAGGTGGGGGTTGCAGTGAGCCAAGATTTCACCACTGCACTCCAGCCTGGGTGACAGAGCGAGAGTCTGTCTAAAAAAAAAAAAGGAGCCCTCTGGCTGCTGTGCTGAGGAGAGGGTGTGGGGCGGGGCAGGAACAGAGGCTGTGAGGCTGGGGGGACCAGGAGCTGAATTAGTTCAGTTGCCCAGGTGAAAGCGAAGGGGCTCCCACCAGCTCACAAGAGCAGTCGTTAAACCATCAACAATCCTGCAAGCTGGTTGTGCAGCAGAGCTATTGTTAAAAATTAAATTATATAAATGTACAATAGGATAACATTTTATTAAAAACAGAGGTAACAAATACTCAAAGCATACCACTTGCTAATTATTTTGTTACATTTTACTATTGTCCATGCTGCTGGGGTTACTTCTGCCCTTTGTGCTGGTGTGGCCACTGCACAGCTCCCCCTCCAGTCCAGGTCCGTCTCGTATTGGCAGCCGGAAGTTGGCCATGACGGATATATTCACGCCATGGACATTGGCAAACGCCTCTGCCCCCCAGGGAGCTGGCTGTTCCATTTACCAGCATGCCACTGGTGGTTGTGGTGACAGTGGTGACCAGGGGTGAGATGCTTGGCTGTGTTTCGAGGTAGAGCTGATGGGATTGGCTGGTGCCTGGATGTGAGCGTGTGGTCTGCCTGTAGAGCAGGAGCCACTGTCCCTCATGGTGCCTTCAGCCTCCTGAGAAGTGCTGGCCAAGTGTAGAGGCAGCGGGAGGGGTGGCAAACCTCTGGGAGGGGTGGCCATGTGCCCAGAACAAAGCCTGGCACACAGTAGGTGCCCAGAAGGTTTCCGTTGCTGAAAGAGTTTAAGCCTTTCCTGCCTCTACAGGTCACTTAGTAGGGCTAAATCCAGTTCAGTCTAATAAGACACTCATTTCAGAGAATGGAGAAAAACCAAATTAAAACCTAGGAAATATAATTGTTAAATGAGAGGAAAGCAGATGCCGGCTTTGGCCCCGTTTGCGGCCAGCATAGGGGCCCTCGATGTCAGCACTGCCTGGAGGGTGTGCAGGCTGGCTCCTGCTGGCCGCAGCCCTGTGCTCCCCCCCACCGCCCCCCTACTCTCTCCCACCCTCGGTGCCTGGGCCCTTCCTGTGTTCCCTTCCTTTTGTCTCCTGTCCTCGGGTCTTCATGGCTTCTGGGGGAACTGGACTTCTCCCACAGAGAAGGTACAGGAAATAAGGCTGAGTGACACTACACTTCAAACTTGATCTCATCCCTCCTAGCTTAAACCCCCTTGACCCCTGCCTGTTTTCTGGACCAACAGGGCCCAGATCCACAGCAGACACCAGCAGTCCCTTGACAGAGGGCCTCGCTGACTTCTCCAGCTTCCACCGGGGCCCCTCCCTTTGCAACCCATCATCCCAAATGGGCCAGTGTCCTCTGCTGGCCAGGCCTGGGACCTGCTGCTCCAGCCTCAGCCGGGCACGCCCTATCTCAGTGCCCCTTCCCCTGCTGTCAGGTCCTGACCCGACAAGGGCCTGGGCGGCTCGTGGGGATGACGGGTGGTTTGCTTGTCCTCACCCTGCGGCCCCTTTGCAGTTTGAAGGCCGGAAGTACTGCGAACATGACTTCCAAATGCTGTTTGCTCCGTGCTGCGGATCTTGTGGTAAGGCGGGTGACAGCACACACCCTGTGCTGCCTGGGAAGTGGGCAGCAGGCGGGGGGGCATGAAGGGGCACACAGAAATGGCCAAGCTCTTTCCTAACCGCCCACCCTGCCTCTCTGAGCAGCAGACCTCAGGCCCCAGGCATCACCATCCCACGAGGGAGCCCATGGGCCAGGCGGAGAGCAGGTGGAGTGCAGGGTGGACGGGGCTTGGGAGGGCCCGAAGAGGGGATGGGCATGCACCCCCTGCCCAGCAGGGACCTGTCCTCTTCCAGGCGAGTTCATCATTGGCCGTGTCATCAAGGCCATGAACAACAGCTGGCACCCGGGCTGCTTCCGCTGCGAGCTGTGTGACGTGGAGCTGGCCGACCTGGGCTTCGTGAAGAATGCCGGCAGGTGAGGCAGCCACATCAGGCCGGAGAGGAGGGGCCACAGCCCTTCCCAGCACACCTGCCAGCCCGTCCTGTGTGCTACCCGCTGGCTGAGGGCCCGGCCAGGTCCTGGTTCTGCAGCCTGCGCTGACGTGGTTGCCCACCCTCCACGTCACTCTCCGCGTCACCTCAGGGCGCTTAGTCCAGCCCCCAGTTTACGGGGCCCCAAGCTCAGCATGCTCCTGGCGACCTCTTGGGAGCTAAGAGAAATCTCCACACTCCCAACCCAGGGCCACCCCACCTGCTGATCCCACCTGTCCCCCTTCCCCTGCCTGTGCCTGCACAGCTCAGTGTGGCTGGAGGGAAATGCCCACATTTACTCTAAGTTCAGGGCCACAGACCTCATGGGTCCTCCGGAAGTTCCCACCTTCTGCGAAGCCTTGCTTTCTTGTCCTCCCTCCCCAATCACTGTCCCTGTAGCACGTGGCCTTGTCTCCCGCCTCCCTGGGCCCCGCTCTGGGATGCCCTACAGCCCCACGTCTGTCTGTGAGCCCCGTCCATCCCGCAATTTCTCCAGGAGCCCCTTCTCCACTCCACACTCTCTTTCTTTCTGAAGGGCCATGTTGGGGAGCTGGGTTCAAAAGACTGCCTGGCCTTCCTCCCCAGCTCCTCCCAGTGCATCTGCCGCCCTCCAGTGTGCTACCCAGGCCTCATCTGCCCAGGGACCCACACCGCCTCTTGACCCCTCAGCAGCCCTCACCACCCCTGCTGAGGTGCAGAAACGCCCCCCTCTGGCACCCAGGACCCTGTGTTCCTGTGGTTCTGCCCACCCCTGCAGCTGCACATGCCCGCTGTCCTCCTCTGAGCTACCTTCCTCCCTGTCTCTCCATGGGAGGTCCTTCCTCCTTGTCTCTCCATGATGGGGTCCTTCCTCTCTGTCTCTCCGGGGGGGGTCATCTGGGGCTCCATGCCCGTCCCTCATGGCTGCCCTTGCAGACAGAGTCCCAGAGCCCTAAATGGCAGGTGTGTCTGGACAATCCTGGGGTCTGCCTCGGGCCTCTGTCTCACTGTCCCCAGCTGCCCACGTGCCACCTCCACGCGGTGTCCACCAGGCATTCCAAACACAATGGGGCCCGAGCAGTTTGGGATTCTCCTCCACTGACCACCAAGGCTGCCTGTGCATATGTCCCTGGTGTCAGTGGAGGCAGTGCCGCCCTGCACAGGCCCCAGCCTTGCGTGCCCACCACACCCTCTCTGTCCGACTCTGTTCCCTCCTGCAGCTCCTCTGAGATGCCTCCCCCACACTGCTGAGCTCTTGTCCGTGTGCTGCCCATAAGAGAGGCACATGGCCTGGTCCCTGGTGTCTGGCCTGCTGTCCTCAGGGCTGGGCAGTGCCTGGCATTCAACAGATTGTCTAAATGAAAGGCTGAGGGGGCAGACGGTGCAGGGCAGGGGCCGAGGGATAGCACCAGGGCTTGTGCTGACCAGCAGCATCGCTGACAGGGTGTGTGGAGCAAGTGTAGTCTCCTTCCTGAGCCAAGGTTTGCACAGGGCCACTGCTGGAAGGGCTGGTTGGGGAAATTCAGAAGATGCTGGAAGTGCTTTGGAAACTCAAATGTGCTACAAGTGTGTTGCCATAAGGACAGGGCAGGGCGGCAGCTAGAGTGAGGAATGAGGGTGCCCACTCGGCGCTCCGAGCCCACAGTGCAGAACTTCAGAATTGGGGCCGACACTGTGAGCTGCCAGCGCCCCAGCAAGAAAGCCCGAGAGGCTGCCTCTGCTGCTACGCCACCACTTCGCCATTCTTGGGTCAAAGAGAGAAGTTCTGGAAGATGCTTTATGTTGACCAAACACAATAACCTTTGTAGTCTTAGTCTTAAAGCTACAGTTATGTTTATGATCTGTCCAAACAAGTACAAAAAAGGGCATGTTAGGGCGATATCTGCATGCTAGCAAGGGAAAGAGCTCAGGCAGAGAGAGGCCTCTCCGGAGCGAGTGGGCTGGAGCCATCCCTTCGGGTTCTGGGTCAGTGGGAGGCAGGTGCACAGCCCAGCTCCGGCCTGAGCTTAGCTCCCGTGACTGCACAGGACAAGCTTGCCCAGGACTGGGAGGCCTGGGAGTCTGCCAAAGAGCTCTGGGGGTGGCAGGTCTGTGCATGGAGTTACAGCAGGAGGGTTCCAGAATCCAGAGCTGTGCTGGGTCCCTGCAGGCTGCAAATGCTGAGGTTCCCCAGCAACCAGCCTGAAATGTGTGGCCTGTGTCCCTTCAACTCAGACAGGGGGTGTCTGGCAGAGGCACCACAGAGGGGCCCCAGAGTACCTTGCACTGCAAAGGAATATTGAGACTCCCTCTCTTCCCCCACCAGGACCCCCAGGTCCCTCTTCTGGGTCACTTGCAGCCTGCCTTCCTGGTCTTTCTGCTGAGCCTCGCCGCTGCGTGATTCTGTCGTGGGAAGGAGGCTGGGAGCCTAGTGGGAAAGAAAGGCGTCCTTTGTATTCAGGGGCTGTTCTGGCCTCCTCTCTCCCTGCTATGGGTGAGGTTGCTGAGTGTCTACGAGCCACTGAAAGCATCCCAAGCGCCTGCAGAGGGCCGGGCGGTGGATCCCCTTCATCAGTTCTCCCTTTTTAGGCGTTGAGACTAGGGAATCGAAAGAAACGGTGGGCACCTGCTGAGATTTCAGGCCTCCTGCTGGGGAGGTGTTGGGGAAAGGGCAGGTGCCTCTTGCTGAGTCTGCTGAGTCCTAAACAGTCGGCGCTTGGTCTGGACGGCGCCCCCGCTCACAGCTCTGACCTGGCACTCAGTGAGCTCTCGTTGGTTTTCCCTTCAAAGCTGGGGGGCGGGCCCGTGAGCCTTTTGCCACAGAGTAAGTTGCACAGGGCATGGCGGAACTTCTCCGCCACGAAGAAATACATGACGGGGTCGAGCGCCCCGTTGAGGCTGGTGAGGCAAGAGGTGATGCGGTTTCCCAGGGCCAGGATGCGCTGGGCGGCGCAGGAGGTCCCGCGGCCGCGGTAGTGCAGCACGTAGACAGAGCGGTTGACATGGTAGGGCACGAAGCAGACCAGGAAGATGGCCAGCACCATGGCGATCATGCGCACCGCCTTGCTCTTGAGGCGCTTCTCCACACGCGGGCCTTGCCGCAGGCTGCGGATGATCAGCAGGTAGCAGGTGACCGTGGTGACGAACGGGAAGGTGAAGGCCACGGCCAGGGACACCAGGGCGTGGTGGGAGGCCTTCTCCCGGTACAGCTGCAGGCAGACCACTGTGTTGTTGGTCTGCACGGTCTGCGGGCTCACCAGCAGTGGGGCCATGGCCACGGCCACCACCACCCATAGGAAGGCACAGGCCAGGTGCGCATAGAGGGGCCTGCGGAGCTTGAGGGATTTGACCGGGTGCACGATGGCCAGGAAGCGGTCAGCGCTGATGCAGGTAAGGAAGTAGATGCTGGCATACATGTTGAGGTAGAAGAGGAAGCCGGTGAGGCGGCATGGGATTTCCCCGAACGGCCAGTGGTTCCCAGAGAAGTGGTAGACCAGGCGGGTGGGCAGGACCAGCACGCACGACAAGTCGGCCACCGCCAGATGCATCAGGAACACGTTGGCTGGGGTCCCTGACTTGTGGTCTCGGATGAAAAGCCACAGAGCCAGGGCATTGCCAACAAAAGCCAGGATAAAATCCAGGAGGTAGAAGGAGGCGAACAGCATGTTCTCCAGTGGCGTCTCCTGGCCACATTGCTCTACTGTGGCCAGGGAGGAGTTGGTGATCAGACCTGGGGGTGCCACTTCAAGGCCATTCATACTTTTGGTGGAGACAGAGCCGGGTACGAGCCTGGAGGGAGCAAGCAAACAGTTCACAATGAGCCTGCGACCCGGGCAGCTTCACGCTCTCCAACTCCAGAAACCAGGCCTCCGATGCCTTCAGAACCTCCCGCTTCCAAGCTCAGCACTGCCCATGGGGCTGCTGAGGGGACCTCCTTGTCCATTTGGGGTGCGTGAGCGTCAAAGGTATTCTGAACTTCAGCACAAGGCAAATATGGAACAGGGCTTGGCATTTTCCCGCTGCGCAGGAGATCCGAGGCTCCTCCGAGCTGGGAGGGTGAGTGGGCACCGTGGCAGGGAATGGGACGTGAGCCCCACCTGGGTGAGGCTCTGGGTCTTCTGTTCTGCCCCTGAGGTGTGCTGTCTGAGGGACAGGGGTGGTGAGGGGTGGGGGCAGTGTGTCTCTGTGACTCCGGCTCCTCCTCAATGACAGCCTTGGCAGGCGAGTTCCGCTCAACCTGATTGCCTTGACCGTCCCTGACCCACCTGCTCACAAGTGCAGTGGCCGGGGTGTCACCACTTTCTGCTTCCCTTGCTGGTGCCTGACCACAGTTCCCCTAGCACCTGACTCAGGAGGGTGCCCCCAGGACGACAGCAAGGGCGGTGTCCTGGGAGGTCAGAGGTCTGCTCTTCTACCCGCCTGAGAGTCTCAGCGTCTCTCTTGGGGGCTTTCCCAGCCCACCAACTCTGTTTGGACTTCCTGACAGGTGGAGACCTGTGCTACGAGAAGCCTGGGCCTGGGCATCAGGCCAGCTGGCAGCATTTTCTGTGCCAGAGTAGACCCACCACCAGGAGGCAGCGTCTCTTCCAGGAGGGAAGACCCATTTTACCCAGAGGCAGAGAGACTGTCCAGGGCTGTCGAGGTCAGATTGCAGCCCCAGAGAGGCCTGGAGGTCCCCGGGCTTGCCCACCTTGGAAGGCCAAGTGCAGAGCCCCGTGACAGGCCTGGGTAACAAGCCACATCCATCTGGTGAACGCTGGGTCTGGTTAGGGTGCTCCCCACCCTCAGCAGACAGAGAAACCCACTCCTGCTTTGATTTTTGTCAACTCAGGAGATTCAAGAAGGAGAGGAAGGGTCCCAAACACCCTGCCTCCCAACCCAGGCCTGTGACTGGGGGTGTGGGCAGGAGAGAACAGGCAGTGGGGCCAGAGCAGCCTGCAGCCCTGAACAGGGGCAGGATGCCGGGCTGGGCCCGCCTTCGAATCGGGGTCACCAGTGGGCTTTGTCTGAGTGGGTGCTGATGATGGCACAGCTTCTGGGGCTCCTCTGAGAGCCCGGCCTCCAGCACCCACAATCCCCACCCTGCATAGCCAGGCTGAAGCAGAGGCTGGAGAGGGGTTTGCAGGAGAGAAGCTGGCATCCTGCAGGGTTCTCATCCTGGCTGAGCCTGGCTCTGCACCAAGTGCCGGGGACAAGCCTGCAGCAAATTCACTCTGCACATTTCTCCCAGCCTCAGTTTCCTTTTTTTTTTTTGAGACAGGGTCTCGCTCTGTCACTCAGGCGGGAGTGTAGTGGTACAATCAGCTTCCTGCAGCCTCAGCCTCCAGGGCTCAAACGATCCTCCCACCTCAGCTTCCTGAGTATCCTGAGTAGCTGGAACTATAGGCTCATGCCACCGCGCCTGGCTGATTTTTGTATTTTTTGGTAGAGACGGAGTTTTGCCACGTTGCCCAGCTGGTCTCAAATTCCTGGGCTCCTTGGCCTCCCAAAATGCTGGGATTACAGGCATGAGCCAGTGCGCCCAGCCCCTCTCCCCGTACTGACTCCGCAGGACTACCTCAGGATGCTGGTGGCACGGGGCAGAGTGGGCAAGGTGACTGCTCATGGGCACAGCAGCCCCTGGAGGAGAAGGCTGGAGCCGTCCTCACATGGAGAAGAAGCTGTAGGGAAGGGTGGGAGGGCCCGCATCCCTCCTTCAGGAGAGCGAGTGGCCAGCTGCTGTGGTCCTCACACGGAGGATGAGGGCTGGCCTGAGCACCTGGCCATCTATGTCCTTAAGCAAAGGGAAGGGCACCTGCCTAATAATATCACATTCTAGCTATTTCTCTAGCCTCCCTCCCCCACCTTCAGAGTGTTTGAGGATGTCTGAAGTTCTAACACCAGAGGTGCCTTCCTGCTGCTTCCAGGAACAGGAATGTCCAATGTGGATTTCCTCATGGGGACCCCATTCCTCAGGACTCCAACTCCACAGCCCTCTGACTTGGGCTGGATGGTCTCGGCTGGCACTTTCCCTGGGACCGCTAAAACCACAGTGAGGGGCGGAGAGCTGAGGGATGAAGAAGGCAGGTTGAGTGATCCTTGGGAGAGGGAGACAGGCTTGACTGGAGCCCTGGGGAAGGTCTCAGGGCTCTGAAGGGAGCGGATGAGAGGTAAAAGAAGGGAGGGACACAGGGCCTGAGAGGCGGGGGGGAGGACACGGAGCCAGTGCCGTGGGGCAGGGCGGGGACTGTGACTTTGAGGTGTCATGTGGCACGTGCTGGGGGTGAGGACCACGAGACTGGAGGAGCAGGGCACCAGGGCAGGCAGGGAGGATGTCCCACAGCGGAGGGGAGGGGCACACAGTGTGCTGTCCGCAGGTTGGCAGGAGAGGAGGAGAGTGAGCGGGGAAGCCCTGGAGACTGGAAGAGGTGAGGGGGCCCCGTGAGTGAGGGGCTCTTGTTAGAACCTGGGGCTGGGAAGGGGCCCAGGTGGGGGCCGTCCACCCCGGGCTGTCCCTCGGGCCTGTACTGTGCCCCACAGTGCAGGCATCACCGTGCCCCACAAGAGAGCAGCTCACAGGTGCCACCCACCACCCATTCTGCCTGGCATGGCGGGGGCTTGCTTGTGCTGGCTCAAACCAGTTTGAAGAGATAGGCGTTAATAGCCCCATTTTACAGATTAGGGAATCAAAGCTGAGTGTCTGCTAAAGTTAGGTCACTTGACCAGGGGACATTGGCCCTGGAGCTGGAAATGAAACCAGGGAAGCCCTGGGTCTGCAGGACACTGTCTTGCCTCTGGAGATCGCCAGCGTGTCTTGGCCAGGGCAGGGAGTGTGACTCGGTCTCAGAGCTTGTCCTGGAGTCATCTCCCAGGCTCAGCACCTCCTCCCTGGAGCCTGGCCCCGGGACCACTCCCTAATTTTAGGGGCCCAGCATGAAATGAGCATAAGCAGCCCCTTGCTCAAAAGGGAAGAGTTTGAAGACAGTTACTGCAGAGCATGACTGGGCGCGGGGCCCTGAGTGACTGCAGGCGATGCATGTCTTGTAGCACTGGGTGGGCTTGTGGCGCCTGCTGCCTCCAGCCTGGGGACCTCCGCCTGGGCATTGCCCTCAGCTTCCTGCCCAGGCTGAAGGCTGTGTGCACCTCTCTCTCCAGGACTGAGACTCCATTTGAGACCGCTTTGTTTCAAGTTTGCTGAGGTTTCTCCTCCCTTTCTGTGCTCTGTTTGAGGAGTTCTGAGACTTTTGCAGTTTGGTCTGAGATGGGCCCTGCTTCACCCTGCATTGCCCTTTGGAGATGCAAACTTCAGCCTAGACTCGCTGGCTCCTCAAGGCTCACTGCTCAGACGGCCACTGAGCGGTGTCCCTAAGAGGAAGGGGCGTGGAGCTGGCCGGGGCCTGGGCAGTGTTGGGTCCCATGGCTGTGGGTGAGGTGAGCATCTAGGACAGGTCTTAGGCCTCTGTGCAGGTGGCGGGTGGGCCTGCGTGGCCTCAGGGAGGGCCCGTGGTGGCAGTGCCGTGGCCAAGTGGTTGCAGTTTCTTTTGCATTAGTGCCACTCCATCTTGGGCCTGAGCCCTCTCCCAGGCATCTGGCTGCTCTGTGGGCCAAGGCTGCCTAATGGTTACGGGTAGGGGTGCTGTCATTGCAGCCTGGACTGCAAGCAAGCCACTTCCCTCTGCGACCCCCCGAGAGAGGGACAAAACACTGCTTTGTGGGCTGCTGTGAATTCAGACTGTGGTCAGCCTTCAATGCATAGGTCAAACCGTTACCAAAGAGATGGGATGTGACAGGCTGCTGCCTGCCTCCCCGGGCAGGGTTCCCCACTGTGTTTCCTCTGCTTAGCCCTGGGCTCCCAGCCCGTCCCACCCAGCCTGCCCCTTACCTCTAGCTGCTGGTCCAGGAGGAAGGGGCAGGGGTTTGTGGGTAGCAGGTGATCTCTGCCCGTGGGTGGCGGTGGTGGCAGGGGGCTCCGTGCCTCTGTGGGTGGAAGGCTGGCTATTTAAGGAGAGGAAGGGAGACCACAGCCCCTCTGGCCCTGAAAGGCTGCTTCATTCCTGAGGGGTCCCTTGTGTGGCGGGAGGCTCCTCTGGCTGCCGCTGCTGCCACTGAAGCGTGAATATTCTAGTGTGTCCTCAGCCTGTGCCCCCCGCCCCCGGCTTGGCCACAGAGGCTGAGTGTGTGACTGTCTCGGAGCCTCGGAGCAGGCGGGGGCTGGGTGGGGGGCTTGGGCTGGAGCTGATGGACACAACAGGACGTTTCAGAACGGGATGATTTCCTACTGATGGGGGCAGGGAGGGGCCAGCTGCCATGGCAACAGGCCGAGCTCCCAGGCCTGTGTCCACAGACAGCCGGGGTGGAGTGGGGGGGGTGTTGGGGGGAGCCTGTGAATGGAGAATGGGAGGCCGAGGAGTCTTGCTCACCGAGTGAGAGGCGACTCTTTGAGGACACTTGATGTAGGGTCCTTGTGTCCTGCCCTGTATAATGAGGCCCCATTTGGGCATGCAGAATAAATCATGGCCTTTATCTGGAGCGAGGCACAGCTGCAGGAGGCTTATAATGGGGCGCTGTCCTGCCCATGGGGACGAGACTCAGCTCGGAGGCTGGGCCCCCGTCACTGCAGCTCCTCCTCTGCACCGGAGCCCCGGTGGATCTGAATCTGACCACTGGCCCTGGGGCTCCTCCCTGGGGTGGCTCCGGGCTGGAGTACCTGTGAGTGCTGCTGGTGGCCACCTCTGAGACTGAGGGAACAAAGTTAGTTTTTCCCTTTCTAAAAATGATACATCCAGAGACATGGGAAACCAAATCACCCTTCCTGGCTTCAAAATACTTTATATTTTGTTGTTAAAACATTGAAAACTTTATGTATGTGACTAGCATTTAAGGAGTGCCTGCCTATCACACAAACTATTTTCCATTTGTCTCTTCACATAACCCTTTGCAGCTGGGACTATTGCCCCATTTTACAGACAAGGAAACTGAGGCTCAGACAAGTGAAGAAACTCACCCATCAGCAAACAGTAGGAAGCGACAGAGCCAGGATTTGAACCCAAGCACATGTCACTCCAGGACTTAGGCTTCGTGTGCACGTTTATTTTGCTTTGGCTTTCTGCTGCATTTTGAATTAAAATTATTCGATTCTATCCTAATTCAACCTGAAAAAGAATTCTGAAGGTCACCTTTAGATCTGGTGCTGTGATGGGGTCTGTTGAGAAGCTATTTTCCATCTGGACTTCCTTCCAGAAAGATGGGCTTCCCTGTTTGTCTGGCCTGAGAGTCAGTCAGGTGTGAGGTGTCTGAGCCGGGGCACGGGTCCCTTTCCTGTTGTGCCCGCGGGTGGCTGTCTGGAAGAATTGGCTCACACTGACTGGAAAGGTGGTTGCTTCAAGCTAGCTACTTTGAGCAGGCATTTCTGGGCTCACAGACCTTCTGTTGTTGGGGTGATCACTGTCCATGGTTTCAAGGGCCTTGACCATGGCAGTGGTTTTGAGGTGTTGAGCTGATTTCTGTAGCTTTGAAACAGAAGTAATTTCTCGTGGGTTGAGTATTGTCCTGACGCTCAGGAGGAATCACCAGAATATGGAGTGGGGTCATAGGCCTAAATGCCAAGTCTGGGACAGAGGCGCTGTGGGGAACATGAGCTGGCTGTCCTAGGCACCAGGTGGGACAGCTCAGCCCCAGACCTGCTGAGGAGGTGGCCTGGGGCTGTGCCTGGTGCACAGGTATCTGGGCAAGGGTGGGCTTCAGGAATCGTGGTGATGAAGACTGAAGCCACAGGCCACAGGTGCTTCCCACTGCTGGGTGTAAGAGCTGGCCACTTGTCCAGGGAGATGATGCCCATCGTTGCCCCCTTCCTGTCTTGCACAGTCATTCACCCAGGCGTTCAATCGACGGACCCAGAGCTGCTGCCCCATGGTGGGCACGTAGGGTCTGGGTGAGGCACAGAGAGCCAGTCAGCAGCTTAGCAAGTGGCAGCTGGGCCTCTGCCTGGGCCCCTTGCCCTGCACACAGCTGATGATGAGACATCCCAGGGCAGACAGAGCACAGTGCTATGCAGGGTGGAGTCCAGACGCAGCAGTAGCAGACCCTGGGGTCCAGGGAGGGACACTGAATGGGTGACCCTGACATCTGGGGTCTGCCCTCCATAACCTAGGTGGGCATCTTGGGTTTGAGATTGGATCTCTTCAGTATCCTCCCTGACCAGCCTGTCGGAGGGGTGGACACTGGGCGTTCGGGGGGCTGTGGAGGCTGGTGGGGGCTGGAGAGGGCCCCTGGGGCCAGGGGCCCTGGGAAGGGAGGCCTGGATGCAGCAGGAACACCAGAGATAGATTCGGGGGGCAGGTGGGAACAGGGGCAGGGGTGCTGGCTTGGGGCCTTTGTGTGTCTTTGCCTGGGGACTCTGAGTCTAGATTCCCGCCACCTTTGAGGTCCAAGGAAACAGAATACATGTTGATTTCTCTCTCAGCTGAGAACACAGCTGTTTTCCAGCACAGTGAGTAGCATCAGAAATTATTCTGAGGCCTTCACAAAAAGACTCTGTCATGACAGCTCCTGGGTTTGGGGCCTCCATCTGACATAGCGGTGCTTGTCTTTTGGAGACAGAAAGCGCCTGCACGTGTTTGGGCCCTTATTCATCCAGCAAACCCCGAAGGAAGGGGACGAGTGACCTCCCGGGCACTCCCTGGCCACCCTGCTGGGCACAGTGGCATTCACTGTAACTCGTGGTGTTAAATACATTTGGAAAATAAAACAAATTTTCAGCAGATATCCATTAAATGTCTGCTCTATTCCGCACCATTCCCTAGACTTAGAAAAAGTGGAAAGAGGAAAAATACCACCCAGAGACAGTGAAGGCGTGCGTTCTGGCGTCTTTCCTGCCTATCCTCTCCCCAAGCACCGGTCCCATCTCCAGGGTGCACCTGTGGCCTTCCGGGCCTTGTGACTGGGCAGCATGCTTTTCCAGACCCTGGATGAGCCCCTTTGAAGCCCCCAGCTGCTCAGCGGAGGTGCAGGGGTCCGGGCTCTCTCCTGGAGGTGGCCGGGCTGTTTGGGAGTGGGGGGTCTTCCCCTAATGCCCCTGCCTCCCACAGGCATCTCTGCCGGCCTTGCCACAACCGTGAGAAGGCCAAGGGCCTGGGCAAGTACATCTGCCAGCGGTGCCACCTGGTCATCGACGAGCAGCCCCTCATGTTCAGGAGCGACGCCTACCACCCTGACCACTTCAACTGCACCCATTGTGGGTAGGTGTGCGGCCCGGCCCTGCAGTGGGGGTGGGCAGGGTGCCAGGGCTGAACCAGGGAAGGAGCGGTGGGTCCTCCATCCGGGGAAGTGTTGAGGTGGGAGAGGTGAGCAGGATGGGCAGACAGAGGGGTGCCGAGAGTGGGGCTGCAGGGCAGAGGTGGGCCGGGGGCCATGAAGTGGCCAGGCAGGAAGCTTCTCTCTCCAGGGCTCTGTGCCAGTAGGACACTTGAGACTCAGGAGTCGGGTGGACTGGGCCCCTAGACTGCACGTGAGGGTTCAGCTGGAGCGGAGGAAGGGATCTGAGGGGTAGAGGAGGAGGGGAAGAGGCGGGGAGTGTGCTTGGTGCTGGTGTTAAGAGAGGAGTGGCATAGCCAGCCCCTCGGCCCCCTCTTCGCCTACCCCCACCGTCCCCTCCAGTCCTCTCTGTGCCTATCCCAGACCCCAGTCTGGTTTGGAGGAGGAGGGGGCCCCGAGAACAGATCTGCTTCTCAAAGGCCTGGGCGCAGAACACAGGCCACTCTTCTGGGCTGTGCGGGAAGTCTGTGCTCCAGGGCCCGTCTGGGGCACAGGAAGCCTTCAAAGGGCCCAGAGATCAGAGGGAGCAGCCGCCTCAGCTCTGCAGGGACAGAATGGCCCCTCGGGGAGCCGTGCCCCAGGCTGGAGGCACTGGCATGACCCTGCAGAAGGGCAGGGACGGCGCCTGGGGGCTGCACGTTGTCTTCCAGGAAGGAGCTGACGGCTGAGGCCCGAGAGCTGAAGGGCGAGCTCTACTGCCTGCCGTGCCATGACAAGATGGGCGTCCCCATCTGTGGGGCCTGCCGCCGGCCCATCGAGGGCCGGGTGGTCAACGCGCTGGGCAAGCAGTGGCACGTGGAGGTGAGCCAGGCTGGCGGGCACATGGCCTCAGGTGGGGGGTTGCCCCAGCTCAGGGTCACAGTCAGAGCCCTGAAGCCCCTCCTTACTCCCAGCCCAGGCCGCGTGGCTGGCTCTCAGCGAGGCCCTTCCTCTGGGGTACTGCCCCTCCCTGTGCTTAGCCAGGGATCCCACCCTGCCCACAAGAGCCAGGAGACACCAGTGCATACCCATGGTTGGGTAGCTGTGCCCACCTCTCCTCTTCCCCATGCTGGCATTCTAAGAGACTCCAAAGTCTGGAGAAAACCGTGGGGGCAGTCTGCTCAGGGTGCCTAGGGGGCTGTGGTTGACAGAACCTGCTGTGTGGACAGCCCTCTGCAGACACGGAGCTGGAGAGTTCCTCAGGTGTGCGCGCTGGGTCACCTGCAGTGTCCCCACTGGGTGTGGACTCTCATGTTCTCACGGGTACACTTGGAACAGTGAGCCCACCACCTTCCCTGATGGCCTGGCCAGCGCTGTGTCCAGAAGCTGTGCCTTGGGTGGTAGCGTGAATGGGAGGCCATGCCATCCTGCCCTGATGCAGGCCCCAGCCCCCAGCCCTCATCCCCACATGCAGATCCCCGGGGAATGCAAGTGCGATTCAGTGACCCCAGGCCTGCAGGGGTGCCTGCAGGAGGCCCTGTGTGGACAGGCAGGGCTGCCTCTGCCTTTGAGGGTCCACCATACTGCGGCACCGGGCCGGCACCTGACTCCTGGGGCTGAGGCTGCCGAAGGAGAGGCCAGACTGTGGAGGGATGGTGACGTGCAAGGTTACTGTCAGTGCCGTAGAGGACAGGCAGGGTCTGCTGAGCCCAGAGCATCCACAGAGGTGTCAGCCCCCCCACAGTGTGAATCCTGAAAGGCCTCCACCCGCCCAGCCTCTGCTTCCTGTCCCCTCTGTCACCGCTGTCTCCTGGGGTCACTGCTGTCCCCTGGAGTCACCATTGGCTCCTGGGGTCACTGTTGTCCCCTGGGTCACCACCTGTCCCTCGGGGTCACTGCTCTAGCCCTGATGATGCTGGCTGCCCTCTCCTTGCAGCACTTTGTCTGTGCCAAGTGTGAGAAGCCATTCCTGGGGCACCGGCACTATGAGAAGAAGGGCCTGGCCTACTGCGAGACCCACTACAACCAGGTGAGCTGGTGCAGAGCCTTCGGGGATGTGGGCTGGAGGGGTGGCCAGGAGGGCTGCTGCGAGCAGGGGAGGCTGCGGGCGGCCCCTCTGGAGCTCTGCCAGGTGCTGGGCCCAGGCTTGCACCCTCAGCCCTGGCTTCTGGCCTGGGGTCTTGAGGCCTGGGCAGCTCTCTCAGCTTCAGTGTCTTCCTTTGAAGAATGTTCTGTGGTGGGTGTGAGGTCCTAGGCACATGGGGCTGACAGCGCCAACAAGCCCTTCCCTCCTGTGCTCTGGGACAGAAGGCAGGGGAGGCTGATGAGATGAGGTCACCACCTGGGCTCACCTCCTCGCTGGACAGCAGCAGTACCCAGAGCAAAGGGGCCTTCTGGGGAGCCATGCCCAGCCTGATGTCCTTCCCAGGGGGTGGGGGTTGCTCTAATGGGCTGCAGTGCCCTCATCCCAGCCTGGCAGCAGGGCCTGGGAGATGCCTGAGAGGGGCTGTGTTGGAAGGCCAGGCTGGCGGCATGATGGCCCTGGCTGGGGTGTGACTGCCGGCAGCCGCTCTGACAGCCTACTCGGCCCGCAGCTCTTCGGGGACGTCTGCTACAACTGCAGCCACGTGATCGAAGGCGATGGTGAGGACTTGTGTTCCCTCCCCCACCCCAACTGCTCTTCTGGGGCCTGGATGCTGCAGCTGTGAGTCCAGCTGGGCAGCCTGGCCAGACCTGCTGAGTCCTGCGCTTTCCCCGCAGTGGTGTCAGCCCTCAACAAGGCCTGGTGTGTGAGCTGCTTCTCCTGCTCCACCTGCAACAGCAGGCTCACCCTGAAGTGAGTCCTTGTGATCGCAGGATGGGGCTCAGGGTGGAGGGGGCTCCCATGGGTCCTCCCTCTCAGCAGCCGTCCCGCACACCCGCTGGGTCCGACCTGGGGATACGGTGGGGACAAGGAGCAGCCCAGCCCTACAACACCCAGGGAGATGAGGGCAGGTCCAGGGGGTCTAGGGGGTCCAGGGACCCCAGGGCACAGTGAGAGGAGGAGGAACACTCGCTCCTCTAACACACCTGCCAGAACCCTGGGCTCTGGGGAGGGAAGGGCTTTCCCGCCCAGGGAACAGCATATGCAAAGGCAGCAGTGTCAGCTGCGCATCCAGGAAGCCTCAAGGGGCATGGGATGGCTGGAGCTGTGAGAGGAGAGATGGCGTTGAGGTTTCCAAGGGCAGTGGGGAGCCATAGAGGGTTCTGGAGTGTCAGCACCTGAGAGAAGCCTCTGGGAGGGAAGGGAAACCTCAAGGCCCTTCTCATACCTATGCTCTCTGGCCAGCTCAGCCCAGGGCCTGGCCTGCTGGCTGGGAGAGGCGGCTGTGGGGAGGCTGGGGGCAGGGGAAAGCCCACTCTTCTGCCTCCACGGTCACCGGTCTGGGGTTGAAGTGGAGGGCGTGGGGCTCTGCTGACAGGCTGGCTTCCTCCCCAGGAACAAGTTTGTGGAGTTTGACATGAAGCCCGTGTGCAAAAGGTGCTACGAGAAGTTCCCGCTGGAGCTGAAGAAGCGGCTGAAGAAGCTGTCGGAGCTGACCTCACGCAAGGCCCAGCCCAAGGCCGCCGACCTCAGCTCCGCCTGAAGGCCCAGCGCCCCCGCCCGGCTGCGCCTCAGCCCCTGCGCCTCCGCCCCTCCTGCTGCCCACACGTGGCCCCTCGTCCCCATCCACCTGCGGCCCTCCGCATCTCACCCTCCCCTCCTCTTTCCTCTTCGCCTCCTCCCTTCCTGTTCTCCCAGCTCTGCCTTCCCCAGGTCTCGCCTCTCCTTGGCTGTGGCTTCTCTCTGTGAGGAGGCAGGAGCTGGGGAGTGGGAGCCTGTGACGGGCTGGGCCACGTCTGACAGCCACGTCCGCCTGTGCCTGCAGCTTCCACCCACAGACCTCCAGGGACAGGAGCAAATTGCATCACAGCTCCTGACCTGGCCCGGCCTGGCCCTGCCCAGGTGGCTGGGTAGCGTCTGCTGTCCTGCACGAGCCTCTGCCCCAGAGCGGCCCCACTAAGTACATGTGGCTCCTGGGCTACCCACGGCCAGGGCAGTCTGCGGGAGCCACAGGGCCAGGGCCACGCAGATGGAGGCCTCTGGGAGCCATCCTCATCCCTCACCACTCACTCAACCAGTGGCACAGTGTCCCTGTGCCCACACCGAGCCAGCAAGTCCTCTGTCCACACCCATAAGCTACCTGGAGGGAGAGGACCCACCTCCATCCCTCAGAAGGCCTTCCTGGAATCCTACCTTGGCCACCCACCTGGGTTCCCCCTCCCCAACCCTGGGACCTGTGTTGAGCCTTTGGGTGGGGCCAGGGGCCAGGAGGTGGTGGGGTCAGAGGTGGCTCGTTCCCAACTCCAGGGAGGATGCTTCGTCTGCGGCCAGTGCAGACCTGGCGTAGGGCTCACACTTGCACAATGAAGCCTTGTTCACACGACCGCAGCAGCCTGCGTGGTTTTCGGCAGGGCTAGGGGGTGGACGGGGCGGCAGTGGCTCTGGACATACCACTGGTGGGGTTGTTGAACAGAGGGACAGACATTAGACAGGCAGGCACAAGTTCAGGGGGTCCTAGCCTCCATCCCAGGCCAGGCTGCCATCAAAGCCTGAAGACTAGCCCAGCCAGGACCCCACAGGCCTGGGTGGCCGGGTCCACATAAGCTGGCCCAATGGGCAGAGCAAGGAGTGGGCGGGGACAGGACGTGCCAGCGGGCTGGCGGAGTCCGGGTCTCAGAGGTGGTGTCCAGCTCTGCCCACTGTCGGGGCATAGGCTGGCCTTAGCATGAAGTGGCAGCCAGAGAGTGGCACCTCTGCCCTGGCCTCCTGGGGTAGTGCGGCTATCTCAGTGCCCGGGGGAAGGACAGAAGGTGTGAGGAGGGGCCTGGGAAGAGGACTCTCCCATGAGTGCCCCTCCCCAGTCTGAGGAACAGGAAGGAAGGGAGGGAGGGGGAGGAAGCGAGGAAGGAAACAGAATGAGGGAAGGATGAAGTCATTCCTGGAGAATGCAGCTGTCCTCCGGGTGCCCTGGGAAGCCACACAGCATTTTGCTTTTTCTGCAGCTCTCTGAGGGCCAACGCCTCCCAGGCCCCCTGTCCACCTGGTGCCCCACGCTGCTCCCTCAGACACGCTGATTTCCTCTCTCCAGGGGTTTTTATTAAACATTCTAGTGGGGTGGGGGGGACCTCTCAGCCATCCACCAACCCAACAGCCTGGGGGTCCAAGACTCCTAACCCCACTCTGAGCCGGTCTTTTGGCCACCATGAGCGGTGTGTGAGACAGCGGGGGCTGTCTGGGGGGCCGAGTGGGCTTTGTGTGGGGGGCGGCATGGAAAGCTGCCTGCTGAGGACAGGCCCTGGGCTGAGGGGTCCTGGGCAGGTGCCACCAGGCTAGAGGTCCGGAAGGCGCCTGAGCGGATATGCCAGCATCCGCCGCTAGGTGCTGGCCAGGGCTGGGGCCTTGGAGCCCCTCTGCTTGTCCATGGCACTCAGGAGCTGCTGCACATAGGAGGCCAGCAGGTCGTCCATCTTGTAGCCCTGGACAGGGGGCAGGGTGGGTCAGAGGCTGTGGGTGCAGAGGGCAGGTGGGGCTCTTTGACTCAGGGACCACCTTCTCTTCCTTAGCAACCAGCTGTGCAGGGCAAGGAGAGGGAAGGTGGGCTCCTGCCCTTCTCTCCCAGGACAGGCATCGGGGCCGCCATTCCTGGCTGCCCTGTTGGGGCTGGGTCTCCATCTCTCCTCGGAATGGGCCAAAGGTGTAGGGGTTCCCGCCGGGCCTTGCCACTTTGGCTGCTGGTCCTGGGGATGCACCCAGTCCCCCTCCAGGTCTCCTGGACCTGCCTGGGCCCTGTGACCAAGTCCTCTTAGTGAGCCACTTGAAAAGGGTCAGGCAGGGAAGCCAGTCCCCAGCAATTCTGTCCTGTGCATCTTGGCTGTGAGAAGGGACCTGGGCTCACCAGGGAGGTCTCGCACAGCAGGCGGCTGCCGCGGCCCAGGCTCCCCAGCGCCATGTGGAAGTAGGTGCTGCCGCTGCTCCAGCTGGAGATCTTGGTGAAGGGGTAGGTGGTGAGCAGCTCCTGGGGGCAGAAAGGGTGGGTGGGCAGGGCGCCTCCAGAGCCCGTGAGCTGTGCGTGTGTTAGGGGACAGGAGAGAGGCAGGACACACCACAGAGGTGACCACAGCCCCACCGGCACGGGTCCCTGGACCAGGTGGCCCCCAGCCCCTCCGGAGGCCCAGCAGCTACCTTCGTCTTGGGGTGGATGAGCAGAACCCCACGTCGGTTGATGGCGATAAGGATGATGTCGGGGTAGGAGGGCTCTGAGGTTTGCTGAGAGGGAGGGACACGATGGTCACAGTCCAGCCCGGGAGGCCAGGCCGCACCCCCCCCAGGAGCTCACCTGGGCCACACGCGCATATACGTGCATGCCCTTTCACTCCAGCCTTGCGGCCAGCCCCTGCCAAGATATGTGTGGGTTGACGCTGGGCCTGCCGGGGCAGTGCTGAGGGGGGGTCTCCTTGGGTAGGAGGCCTGGGCGAGGGGCAAGGCCTACCTTCACCTCGAAGAAGGCGGACCCGAAGGTGGGCCACCGGCAGATCCACTTCAGGAAGGCCACCTTGGCCTCCTGCACGGTCTTGTCCTTGTGCTTGTCATAGGCCAGAGGGATGCTCTGGAGAACGGGAGGGCCAGTAAGGGCCTGGGTGTCCAGAGGCCCCCAAAGCCTCAGTGAGGGCAGCACTTGCCTACACCAGGGCCAGTACGGGGGGAGAGGGGGAGTGCAGCATGGGACAGAGTCTCAGAGGCGCCAAGGACAGCATGGGAAGGTGTGGTGTATGTGGAGCCAGCCCACCATCCACACCACCCATGTGTACCCACGTGCCCTTGGAGCCCAGGCAGGGCATGGCACTGGGGCAGGGTCCCCGGGAGGGGCAGCAGCCCAAGGACCCTTCCCCAGCCCCGTCAGGGACCTTTTTCCACTCCTCCGAGGACATCAGGCGTATGAGGTTCTCGGGCACCAGTTCCCTCAGGATCCTGGGGACACTAGCCAGCTGGGACCGGTCATTGTCGAACTGGGCCTTGTAGATGAGTCCCGCCAGGTGGATGGCATCTTCCCGCGAGCACTTGTGGAACCCACGCAGGTACTTGGGCAGCTCCTGAGTGGTCGACACATTGGGCATGCCAGGTGTCCCACTGCGGCCCACCCACCCCGACCTCTTTCTTGCTTAGGTGGTGGGGACCTGGGGCTTAGACCCGGGTGGGGTCCATGCAGGGCAGACTGGGCAGGGTAGAGTTTCAGGCCAGGGGAATGACCCTGAGTCAGGGCAGGGCCCCCTGACATCTGCGTGGGGGTGATGGCCTGCTCCACCCATGTGGTTGGCTCTGCGGGCCAAGGCCACTGCTCCATGGGCTGCTGGACCTTCTGCCCCACCCTCCCCAAGTCATGCTGCAGGTGCCAGTGCAGTCACTGTCCTCAAACACTGCTGCCCTCTGCTCCCGCTTCCAGAGCCGTCAGGGGCTTCTTCTGCCTACCACATGGGTACTCAAGGCCAAGGCTCACCCTGCCCTGGCCTGCTGGCTTCTATAGCCTCAGAAGAGGTGTGGGAGAATGAGGTGGCCCCAATGCCCCCCAGGGCACCCTGCCTGGTACCTGGTGGTAATGGAGTATGGTGTCTGCGTTCACATCCTTCCCTGGGGCTACGTTGAGCCACAACTTCCGCATGAAGTACACCTGGTAGGGGGGCGTCACGGGGGCCCCTGGGCGAGGGCCAGCAGTGGGCACCAAGCCTATCCTGGCAGGTGCCACCAGCCCTGACCCCCTGCCACCCTCACACTGTGCCTGCCGCCTCCCTGCCTGGAGAGCCTCCACCCTTCTTCCTCCCCGGCCTCCATCTCTTCCCCAGCCTTCAAGAGTAGTGTAGAAACTGCCTTCTCCAGGAACAATCCTGGAGTCCCCCAGCACCCCATGGGGTTCATGCCCCTCAGCCCCGGGCATCCTTCATCACCCAGTGGTCAGCCACCTGCTCCTGCCTGAGCTGGGAGGCCCTCACCATCAGGCCCCAGGGCCTGGTTGTCCCCACAACCCAGAGACACACAGGGGAGTGAATGAATGGATGAATTGGCATGGGCCCTGCAGGAGGCCCTGCTCACAGAGGCCGACAGCACCCCTTCGCCCCATCCAGTCACGCCTTCCCCCGGCTCCACAGAGGGCTCCTCACCTTCCTTCTGCGGCTTGTTCTTCTTCACCCAGTCAGACACCTGCCTCAAGGAGTCAAAGAAGAAGTCTCCCTCCTTCTGGCTGATGACCTGGGGCAGGGGAAGGTACAGGGAAGTTTGATGAATTCCAGGGGACTGTCCTGGTCCGGCACCAATGCCCTTGGCAGGCTGAGGGCCCCCAGGTGCAACTAGGGCCGCGCTCACTGCCCGCCTGCCCGCTGCCCGCCCAGCCTTGGCCTAGCCCACCTTGTCTGCAATCTTGATGAAGAGGCTGCAGCCCTCCCAGGAGGCCAGCTGCAGCCTGGTGGCAATGCTGTCACACACATCCCGCACCTGCGTGTTGGCACCCATTTCCAGCATCTGGACAGAGAGGCGACTGGTGAGGTGTGGGGCCTGGCTAGGGGTCAGCACAGCCCAGGATGACCCTTCCTGGCCTGGCATCAAACCTAGGCTGCATGTGGTCTGCCCTGAGCAGGGCAAGCCTCACTTCCAGAACCCTGGCCAGAGGTTCACATTGTTCCGTCCCAGCCTTTGCTGTCCTGGGGCCCTGGAGGCCTGGCCTTTTGACATGCCTTGAGAGCCCAGCAGCCAGGCTGTGGGAACTTCCTGCTACTTGGACTCGACTGTCCCCAGTGCCAAAAAGACCACTCTGCTATTGGAGAGGGTGTGAGGAGGCACTGCCCACTTCCGCTGCTCAGCCCGCTTGTGTTTGCTCCCCTGGCCAAAGCCTCTGGGTCATGGCTGGGTCCTGGCAGCCTCCCACCTGTCCCCTGTCCCCTTTGTTCCCCCAGCAGCCATGGCAGGCTCTGTGCGCAAGGCACACCCAGTGGGGACACCCGCTCCCCTGTGACCCAGCTGGTCAGAAACCCCTAAGGGCCCGCAAGTCCAGGGACTCACCCTTGCTGCCCATCCCTCTGTCCTCTCACCTGTGTCCTGGGCCCGGATCCCCCAACTCATGCCTTGGGACCTGCCCGACTTCCAAAGCACCCAAGGGCAGACAGGGCCTGCGTCCCATGGGGAGGGGCAGGAGACTGGTGAAGATGGGATAGCCCTAGAAAAGGCCCTCCAAGGGTGACCAAGAGCAGGCTGGGCCAGTAGGGACGGTGCCCCACAGCCTCTGGAGGCCTTAGACTTGCTGGGGAGACCAGGGCAGGGGCTCACCTCGCTGGTGTCATTGGGGAAGAAGATCTTGTGGCAGATGCGGGAGACATTCTGCTCCGCCGCCTCCACCTCCACCTGGTGCGGGGGCTGCTTCCGAGGCCCTGTCCTGAGGGGAACAGCGCGTGCTGCGGGTGCCCCCCTACCCTCATCCTCATCCATGCCCCAGCCCCCACGTGGGCCCTAAACCATGTGCCAGAAACAAAAGAAAACCCCAGTGACCATCGCTAGGGGTGGTTTCAGTCCCTTGTACGTCCCTGGGGGCTGCCCCTGGCTCAGAGGTGGGGACGATGCAGCTGTGGCAGAAGGGAAGGGCCAGGCCAGGGGCTCCAGTAGGCGGGGCCAGCTGTGTTCTTGTTCTCACACAACAGGGGCATCCGGCAGGGGCCAGGGACTGCAGCAGGGCCTCTAGTAGGGTGCCCACCTCCCTCTGCGACCATGGCTGGCACTGAAATCATGGCCACTCCCGCGGTCAACCCGGTGCCTCACGGCCACAGGAGGCCAAGCCAGAGGACGCAGAAGGGGTTGGGGAGAGCAAAGACAGCCAAGGAAGAGCTTCCCGGCTGTCGGCAGAGGAGGGGCTGCATGGGCTTGGAGGGACAGGCCTCTGACCTTAGCCTCGAGGGCCTGGGCTGGGGCACCCAGGTCTCCCTCCATCCCTCAGGCAGTGCCGCTGTGCTACCGATGGCAGGGGTGGGGCAGGGGAGCTGGTGGTTATTACTGAGCCTCCCCTTGACCCTCCTGGGCCTCACCCTCCACCCTCTTCTCTGGTGACTCAGGGTCCAGTGCTGCCTCCCAAGCTGACACTGGCTTCTAGAGAGTCCTCGGGGACCGTGAGCTCCTAGAGGGCTGGCTAGTTCCCACGGCATCCCAGCTTTGCAGGCCCAGGGCCAATGCTGGGGGCTGGCGGTGCTGGGCTCACCTCAGGACCCTCTGGATGCGGCGGCTGCAGTCGGGGGCCAGCAGCTTCCCCCTCCGAGTGTCTATGAACTTCTGGGCGTGGGGCAGTAGCCCCTTGCCCGGCGGGAAGAGGCCTGTGCAGAGCCACAGCAGCTGCCAGCCTCGCTCCTCGCTGTGCCTGTAGGGAGGTGGCATCTGTCAGCTGGGAAGGGCTCCTTAGGGGGCCCAGGCCAGGAAGGCACCCTGGGGAGCAGGGATGGATGTGAGACCTGCCTGGGGTCTGGAGGGCCCGAGGGGGAGGACACCAGCCAGGTGGCACCATGCCAGCTGTGCCCAGCTGCCCAATGCCACAGGCTTCTGCACCCTCAGGATGGGGGTGCTGGGCATTGCACCCATTTTGTGGAGGAGGACACTAAGGCTCAGAGAGGCCATGGCCTGCCAGGTCACACAGGGAAGGTGGGTGAGGGCAGGGCCCAGGGCAGGGCCATCCTCTCCTCCTCTGACCGCCCCCAGGACATCAGCAGAGTGGACCAAGGGCCCTAGCCCTTCCCACTGCTGTCACAGGCACCCAGGCAGGGGTTCTGTGGCCACGAGCCGCAGTGTCCCCTCTGAGCCTCGGCCCAGCCTCAGGGGCTAGGATGAGGACTGAGGGTGCCAGCGCGTTCTGGCTGCCGTCCAGCAGACCTGTTGGAGTTGTGCGTCAGCTGCTTCAGGATCTGGCAGTAGACCTCGTCCCGCAGGGCCTCGTGCTGCAGGGCCAGCATGAAGATCTGGTCGGTGAGCTCCGCAGTGGGCCAGGCCTGCCGAGAAGGGTAGTCGCCCATGTACCGGAGGATGGGTGTGGCTGTCAAGGAGCACAGCACTGAGGCGGCCCCACGCTGACCCGAATGGGGATAAATGCTGACCCTGGCCTAGGCCCCTCGCTGACTCCCAACCCCAGCCCTGTGGTGAGCCACATATGGGCTCTGTCCCGCCACTCTGGGCTTCTCAGGCCTGGGCTCCCCTGACCTAGGGCACAGCTGTAGGGCCGGGAGGTGCTGGGTGCCTGTGCTCTGGGATTGGCGAGGCGCGAGCAGGCTAGTGGGGAAGGATATCAACAAAGATCTGGCAGGCGACATCCCAGAGGTCGGTGTTGGCGTGGACTTGTTTGAGCAGCGGCTGTCGCAGTGGCTCGGAGGAATAGGCCCACAGATGGCCACGGGCACGGGAAAGAGGCAGCATGGCTCTGCTCACTGTCTCCTTCTCTGGAGCCCTGGGATGTCAGAGGCTGGCATGAGGCCTGCCCTGTGGCTTTCTCTGTTCTCTGTCTGACAGCCCTGGGTGGTTGCAGGAGGGCCGGAGCACCCTTCCCTGCTGAAAACCCCTTCTGACTTCCTTGGTCTGAGGAGGCCAGGCAGGCTCCACATGGGTGGCATGGCCTCCCTGCAACCCTCAGTGGGTACAATGGGGTGGAATGGGGCTGG
>PVKP010019445.1:0-42431 GCA_004027715.1 Plecturocebus donacophilus | reverse complement strand
CCTACACTGTGGAGCTCCGGTGCTGTGGGGCTCTGGTGGTGTGGGGCCCTGGTGGTGTTCCTACACTGTGGAGCTCTGGTGCTGTGGGGTCCTGGTGGTGTTCCTACAGGGAAGTTCTGCTGAGCACCTGGCAGTGTTCTGAGCACAGCCTGGGCAGTTCCTGTAGGGACTTTGTCTACCCAGGGCCCTGCAGGGTGAAAGTGCTGTGGTCATCTCAGCATGCAGTGGCTTACCTACACAGAGCCACACAGTGGCTGGACGTGAGTTTACATCCCGTGGGCCCTCTACTCCCTGAGTCCACAGCCTCTGACACTGTCATCCTGTCAGCCTGATGCTGTGGTTCAGGTTCCTTTGGCAAATCCTTTGATCTTGTTTGATTTTAAATCCCAGCCACCTGCTAGTTTCCTGCTATGATGACCTCTGACCAGCAGGTGGCTAAAGAAGTTGCTGCCCACAGGGGGATGGATGCAGCAAACCACCATGGCACGCGTATACCTATGTAACCTGCATGTTGTGCACATGTAGCCCAGAACTTAAAGTGTAACTTAAAAAATTTAAAAAAAAAAAAAAAAGCTGTAGCCCAGCCAGAAATTGAGCCCCCTCCACTCTCACTCCAAGACATCAACTCTGCTGCCATCCCAAGACCTCATGGTGGGCCACTCTCCCCTGTTCTGGCCCACCCTGGGAGCCAGCATTGTCAGACTGCTTATGGCCCCCCTGCTGCTGGGCTGCAAGGGCTGGGTTAAGGTGGAGTGAGGCCTTTCAGACCCAGGAACGGCCTCTTTCTTTGCATGTGGCACCCATCTGGGGGAAGTGTGTTACCACATTTTGGGCTGTGTTCTCCCTGGGGATCTGGGGGGGGTAGATGTTCACTCCGTAGCCCCCAGGGTGTACTCTGTGTCTTTGTGTTCCCACTGTGGGTTTTTTTCCCTCAGCTCTTGAGTCACCAGGAGGGGTGCATGGCCATGGCAGTGCTGGGGACCAGTCCTGGAGGATCTGGGGTGGGATTGGCTGCAGGGGGAAGCGGGGTTACGCCAACAGCTTGCACCCCTGCCGAGGCCATCTGCAGGAAGAAATGCAGGGGGCAGACAGGTTCTGAGGGGCTGTCTTTCCTATGCTCGTCTCATCCTGAGGGAGCCTATGTGGGTGTCTGGGGTCCAGAGTGGCCCCACCTGCTGACTGGACATCTCAGGGCTTGTTTCCTTCCTCCTGCCCCTCTCCAGCCCCCCTTCACATAGCAGAGGTGGCCAGTAAAAGTGTGTTTTTTGAAGCTGGTTGTTTTTGCAGGGAGGGCAGGGGTGCTAGTGTGTGCAGGGTGTGCGAGTGTGCAGGGAGAGTGCAGGGTGTGTAGGCAGTGTGAGTGTGTGCAGTGTGTGTGTTTGTAGGGTGTGAGTGTGTGAGTGCACAGCGTGTGCTAGTGTGTGCAGGGAGCATGAGTGTGTGCAGTGCAGTGCCAGTACACATGGTTTTGCAGCCTCATAGCACCAGTGGAAGGCAAATTCCTCAGAGTTGGCATGTGCCCAGGGCTGCCTGTACCAGCCCACCTTGCCTGTTTTAAAAATTCGTGACCTTTTTTTCTGTATCCATCTCTTGTGGTTTTTCTGAGGTGGGTTAGCAAAATTTATATAATGTTTTTACTGTCTTAACCAGTTGTTCGGCTCTGTAATGCTGTGTGTACTTTCACTGCCACACAGTAAATCTGCAGATAACTCTGAACCCTTTAAACAGCTCCCCATTCACTCCACTTTCTGTCTCTAGGATTTTGGCCACTGTGGGGCCCTTGTGTAAGTGGAGTTGCACAGTGTTTTGTGATGGCTCATTTCACTCCTCATGGCGTCGTTGAGCGCAATCCCTGTGGAGCGTGTGCCTGAACTGCCTTCCGTTTTAAGGCTGAATGATGGGCCAGGGTCTGCATAGACCGCCTGTATTTATCTTCCTCCATCGGGTGCTCAGGCTCCTCTCCCTCTGGCTGTTGTGGATGATGCTGCTGTGGACACGGGCATGGATGTTGCCATGGATGGGGGTGTGGATGCTCCTGTGGACATGGGTACAAATCTTGTTTTGTTTCTAACAATACATCATGAGTGAGTCACCGTCCTGAGGGCCACTGGCATGGCCTGGGGTGCTCTTCCAGGACTGGGCCAGTCGGATACTCCCGGCCACGCCCAGGACCCCAGGCAGGTACCCTGGACACATTTCCACATGAGCTGTCCTGATAGAATAGATTGTGCTAGTAGTATTCACAGCAGCATTATCCACAAAAGGCTGGGTGGTTAGTGGCATTCATACCTGGTCGTGTTTCTTAGAGTTTATTGTTTTCATAACTTCCGTTCTTCTGTTCATGTCCATTTCTGAGAGAAAGCACCCTGGTGCTGAGGTGCAGGTTGCACATCTGCTCATGGCCTCTCTTCTGCCTCTTCCCCTCTCAGCCCGCCTGGTCACAGAGAGGAGCCTTACCTGACAGAGGCGGGAAGGGAGGCTTTCGACAAGTTCTGCAGGCTTTGCCATGGGGAGCTACAGCTGCTTGCCGGAGTCGTCCTGCAGGCCCCACAGCCCGTGCTGGTGAAGGAGTGCGAGCTGGTGAAGGATGTGCTGAACGTCTTGATTGGGGTTGTGTCTGCCACGTTTTCCCTCTGCCAGGTGAGAAGTGCTCCCTCCCAGTCACAGCAGTGTGGGGTTGGCCTGCCCTCTGCCAGGCACAGCCCAGCCCTGGACTGGGGAGAACAAGCCTCGCAGGCAGTGGGGAGTGGAGTGGCAGGGAAGGCCAACTCCGAGGGCCACCAGTGATGACAGCCAGTCATCCCATTTTGGTTCTAAAAGGTGTAATTTATTAATGCCCTTTTAAAAAGCTGTAGAGCAATAAGATGTTTATGGCCATTGGTGAAGCAATAGAAAATGTCCCTCCCCCTCCATTCCACTTCCGTCCTGGAGAAGTGTCAGGTGTCTTCTGAGCCTTCCCACCACTCGGGAGGAGCACTTGCCTGTCCCGAGATTGGGGTGTGCACCGCTCTCCTCCCTGGACTGTGATGTCTCTCTGGGATGGGGCCGGGACTTGCTGATTCTGGCACCAGCTGCAGTTTATCCAACCCTCTTACTGGACACTTTAGAAGCAAATGAAGGCCGAACGCGGTGGCTCACGCCTGTAATCCCAGCACTTTGGGAGGCCGAGGTGGGTGGATCATGAGGTCAGGAGCTCAAGACCAGCCTGGCCAAGATGGTGAAACCCCGTCTCTACTAAAAATACAAAAATTAGCTGGGAGTAGTGATCGGCGCCTGTAATCCCAGCTATTCAGGAGACTGAGGCAGGAGAATCACTTGAACCCAGGAGGTGGAGGTTGCAGTGAGCTGACATCGGCCACTGCACTCCAGCCTGGCGACAGAGCGAGACTGTCTCAAAAAAAAAAAGTAAATGAATATATTCAGAAAAATGAAGTCTTGTTCTGCAGCTTTTTCATTTAAGTGCTTATCCTTTTCCTTTGTCTTAAATGTTCTATGGTGGCCATTCTTAGACTTCAGTGTATACTAGAAGCACAGCCAGTGACTGCCCCAGAAAAGCGCTCATAAGCAAGCTCTAGCTGCGGCCAGCGCCGAGGGCCCCTGTTTTCAACACCATTCTCAGGGCTCGTCTTGTCTGTTGTGGGGCTAGCCTTATTGTGTGGAACCAACCTCATTCTTTTTTTGTTTTGTTTTTGAGACAGGATCTTACTCTTTTGCCCAGGTTGGAGTGCAGTGGTGCCATCACAGCTCAAAGCAGCCCCCATCTCCTGGGCTCAATCTTGATCCTCCCACTTCGGCCTCCTGTGTAGCTGGGACTACAGGCACACGCCACCACACCCAGCTAATTTTTTTTTGTTTTTAAGACAGAGTCTTGCTCTGTCACTCAGGCTGGAGTGCAGTGGTGCTATCTCGGCTCACTGCAAACTCTGCCTCCTGAGTTCAAGCAATTCTCCTGCCTCAGCCTCCCAATTAGCTGGGATTACAGGTGAATGCCACCACGCCCAGCTAATTTTTGTATTTTTAGTAGAGATGGGGTTTCACCATGTTGCTCAGGCTGGTGTCGGACTCCTGACCTTACCTGATGTCCTGATGTGCCCACCTTGGCCTCCCAAGTGCTGGGCTTACAGGCATGAGCCACTGTGTCTGGCATCCCTGGCTAATTTTTTTTTTTTTTTAAAAGACGGGGTTTCACCATGTTGGTCAGGCTGGTCTTGAACTCCCAACCTCAGGTGATCTGCCCGCCTTGGCCTCCAAAGTTCTTGGATTACAGGCGTGAGCCACCACGCCTGGCCACTGGCTAATTTTTAAAATGTTTGTAGAGATGGGTCTTACCGTGTTGCCCAGGCTGGTATGAACTCCTGGGCTCAAGTGATCTGCCTGCCTCAGCCTCCCAAAGTGCTGGGTGTATAGGTGTGAGCCACCATGCCCAGCTCTTACTTTCATTTCTGATTTTATTAATTTGAGTTTTTCTTTTTTTGAGACGGAGTTTCGCTCTTGTTACCCAGGCTGGAGTGCAATGGCGAGATCTCGGCTCACCGCAACCTCTGCCTCCTGGGTTCAAGCACTTCTCCTGCCTCAGCCTCCCGAGTATCTGGGACTGCAGGTGTGCCCCACCATGCCCAGATACTTTTTTTTTTTTGTATTTTTAGTAGAGACGGGGGTTTCACCATGTTGACCAGGATGGTCTCGATCTCTTGATCTCGTGATCCACCTGCCTCAGCCTCCCAAAGTGCTGGGATTATAGGCGTGAGCCACCGTGCCCGGCCTTTTTTTAATAGTCATCTTTTTTCCTAATTATTCTAGCTAAGACTTTCCAATTTTGTTGATATTTTCAAAGAACCAACTTTTTTTTTGGTTCTCTATTGTTTTTCTTTTCTGTATTTTTTTTTTTTTTTTTTTTGAAATGCAGTCTCGCTCTGTTGCCCAGGCTGGAGTGCTGTGGTGTGATCTCAGCTCACCGCAGTCTCTGCCTCCTGGGTTCAAGTGATTTTCCTGTCTCAGCCTCCCAAGTAGCTGGGACTACAGGTGTGCACCACTAGGCTAATTTTTTGTATTTTTGTAGAGATGGGGTTTTATCATGTTGGCCAGGGGGTCTCAAAATCTTGACCTCAAGTGATTCACCCAGTTTGGCCTCCCAAAGTGTTGGTGTTACAGGTGTGAGCCACCATGCTTTGCCTGCTCTCTCTCTCTGCTCTAATTGTTATTTCCTTCTGCTAGTTTTGAGTTTAACTTTTTTTTTTTTTGAAGTGGAGTTTCACTCTTGTTGCCCAGGCTGGAGTGTGTTTGCCATCTTGTGTCACCACAACTTCCACCTCCCGGGTTCGAGTGATTCTCCTGCCTCAGCCTCCTGAGTAGTAGGGATTACAGGCATGTATCAACATGCCTGGCCAATCTTTTGTATTTTTAGTAGAGACAGAGTTTCATCATGTTGGTCAGGCTAGTCTTGAACTCCTGACCTTGTGATCTGCCTGCCTCGGCCTCCCAGTGTGCTGGGATTACTGGCGTGAGCCACCGCATCTGGCCTGACTGCCTTCTTTTTTTTTTTGAGATGGAGTCCTGTTCTGTCGCCCAGGCTGGAGTGCAGTGATGTAATCTCAGCTCACTGCAACCTCTGCCTCCCGGGTTCAAGCGATTCTCCTGCCTCAGCCTCCCGAGTAGTTAGGATTACAGGCGCATGCCACCATGCATGGCTAATTTTTGTTTATAGGAGAGACGGGGTTTCACCATGTTGGTCGGGCTGGTCTCCAACTCCTGACCTCAAGTGATTCACTTGCCTTGGCCTCCCAAAATGCTGGGATTATAGATGTGAGTCATCGTGCCTGGCCTAACTGCTCTTTTTATTCTGCAGACAAGATCACCCAGGCTGGAGTGCAGTGGTGCAAACATGACTCACTGAAACCTCAACCTCCTAGGCTCAAATTGATCTCCTGCCTCAGCCTCCTGAGTAGCTGAGACCAACAGGCATGCACCGTCGTGGCTGGCTAATTTTTAAATTTAAAATTTTTTTTAATGTTGAGATGGAGTCTCCCTCTGTAGCCCAGGCTGGCGTGCGAAGGCGCAGTCTCAGCTCACTGCAACCCCTGCCTCTCATGTTCAAGTGTTTCTCATACCTCAGCCTCAGGAGTAGCTGGGACTACAGGCACACAGTACCACGCCTGGTTAATTTCTGTATTTTTAGTAGAGACGGGGCTTTGCCACGTTGGCCAGGTTGGCTTTGAACTCCTGACCTGAAGTGATCTGTCTGCCTTGGCTCCCCAAGTCCTGGATTACAGGTGTGAGCCACCATGCCTGGCTAATTGGTACAATTTTATAGGGATGGCGATCTCGCTGTGTTGCCCAGGCTTGTCTCAGGTCCCAAAGTGCTGGGATTGTAGCCACGAGCCACTGCGCTTGGCCTAACAGCCCTTTTTAAAATCTCTTTAGAGTATACGCAGCGCTGTTGTTGGTTTGGTGTCTTTCTCGTTTGTAAGGCAGGTGTTTGCAGCTGTGACTTTCCCTCCTGGCTTTTGCTGCCTCCCATACTTTTGGTTGTGGTGAGCCCTCTGCTGGGGTTTCCACTCTGGTTATAAACATGGTATAGAGAATGTGCTCTGATAAGTCTGTGTGTACATCTTCCATCATTTCCTTTAATTCATCACTGAGAGTTGATGAGCAGGTCTCATGGTAAACGTGTTTTATAGCTTCTGCCCAGGAGGCTGTCTGTGTACTTGTGTCCTGTGGAAGGTGCTCTGTTTTTTTCTACACTTGGCATTTTAAACATGTATTTTTCAGTGTGGTCAGTGAAAACTTATACCTTGTTTTGGTTTGTATGTTTTTATTCCTCGGTGCAGGAGTTCTGGGTATGCCTTTTGAGCATTTGCTTTTGGGTCCTCTGGGCACTCTAGGCGGTGTGGGGTTGGGTGCAGCGGTGGAGGGAGATGGTACCTCACTGGGCATCCTGGTGCCTGACCTCTGCGACCTGTGTCCTCTGCCCCTGTGTAGCTGGCTCAGGCCTTTGTGGTGAAGCGGGGCGTCCATGTGTCAGGAGCGTCTCCCGAGAGCATCAGCAGCCTCCTCTCGGAGGTGGCCGAGTATGGGACCTGCTACATGCGCCTGAGTCACTTCTCTCTGCAACCGGTCCTGGACTCCTCGTACAGCAAGGGCCTCGTGTTCCAGGTATAGCCTCTGCCTCATGGTTGTCACGAACCTTTGAGAGAATGGTGCACACATTCTGGAAAAGAGAATCTTAGAGGTCCTTCTGCGGGACCACAGAGTCTAAACCTTTTATTTCCTTGCTAACATCTGAAACCCGATAGTGACTCTTCAGGGATGGGTCAGTGATGATATTCTCCCTCACTGGAAACCTGGGGCAGACGTGTGGGCCCTGGGTTGGTGGGAGGCAGGCATGGCCAGCATTCGAGGTGTGCAGGGCAGGCAGGGCAGTGAGAGGCGCTCTCGCTGCCTGCCCTTGGTGGGAGCGGTCACCCACACTGTGGATGACTGACAGGACAGGACTTTCGCGTTGGGTGAATTTACGGTGCTGGGAGTTCTGAGCCAAGCCTGGCTCTGGAAGCTGCTGCTTGTGAGTCTTGAAGCTGCTCATATGCTGGGTAGAGGCCCAGGGGACAGGGAACGCACCTTGAATGGGAGAGAATAGGCAGGCAGATGACGGGACGTTGGAGTGGAGAGGAGGGTGTTGGGGAAGCTGGGCAGAGAGCCCTCGGGAGGAGCCGTGTGGCGCCAGCGCCTTCGACTGTTGGTGCCGCAGCGGGGGCTGTAGGGTGGGTTGATGCAGTGAGGTTTAGGTTTTAGATGGGCTCGGGAGGTAGGCGTGGTGGGAGCTGCATGGGGTGGGGACAGCTTCTAGGCAGAGGAGCAGCCCTGGGGTTCTTGAGGGCTGGAGATAGTGGAGAAGGGGTCAGAGCAGTGGACACTGAGAATGGTCGGACTGTGGTTCTCGCTTGTCTGGCAGGCATGGCCAGGCCAGGCGGCTCCTGGGGTGGGTGGACTGAGATTGGTCCAGGGTTGGTGTGAACTTCAGGGCCTGCTGCTGTGGCGTTACCCAGGATGCTGGTGCCACAGAGACCACTGTGGTCTGAGCAGCCGAAGCCCTCGAGCGCTCGTGTCTGTGCACAGAGTGCAGCCACTCTTTCCACCCTCACTCCCAAGTCCCAGATGTCACGTCCCTGGGCAGCTGGTCTCAGATGAGGAGGGATTGGTGCTGAGCCATGGCTTGTGGAGGTCTGAATGTCTACCTGGCCTGGTGGCCGGACGTGGCTCACAGAGGCCCATTGCTCGGAAATGAAGCCCAGAACTGAGGCAGGGAGCAAAATGCTGTGCCCAGCAACTGGTGCCCTCAGGCCGTGGGCACAGACTGTGTCCGCGTTCCTGGCTGCCCTCCTCCCAGTCCCCTTGCCTACAGGCCTTCACCAGTGGCCTGAGGAGGTACCTGCAGTATTACCGGGCCTGCGTCCTCGGCACTCCGCCCACCCTGAGTCTCCTCACCATTGGTTTTCTCTTCAAGAAACTGGGCCGGCAGCTCAGGTGAGCCTCAGCATGGCGGCTGAGCAGGGGACGTTGTGGGCGAGGTGTGGGGCTTGCTGGGCAGCGGGGGGGTTTGCCCTGCTCCCCGGCAAGGAGGGCCTGTGAGAAGAGCCCTCAGCAGGCGACTGAACAGCCCTTGCCTGGCTGAGTTCAGGTGCCGGGTGCCGAGCGGGTGTGTCTGCCGTGGGCCCACCACAGCTGGTCCATCCAGTCCCTCCAGGCCCGGTGGCTCCTGCCTAAGCAGTACACGGGGTCCCTGGGGCTGTGGCATCTGGCACACACAAGCTGGTCAGTGAGCAACCAGGCTGGGGGGCCACTGGCAAGTGCCACCGGAGAAGGAAGAGTGAGGATGAGGGGGTGGGAGCTGGAGGGACGACCTTCCAAGCAGAGGAGCAGAGTGTGGCAGCCCAGAGGAGACCCCGGGCGGAGACAGCGCCAGACACGGGGGCGTGGGAGCGGGCTGTGAAGGGTGTGGCTTGTGGCAGATGCTCAGTGCCACTGTGTGGATGGGCAGGGCTCTCAGGTACAGCCCCCATGTAGGGTGAGGAAGTGGGAGGATCAGGGTGATTCGGGTGTTGGCCAGTGCCTGGGAGGGAGGTGCCTGTTGGGTGTGGGTGCTTCAGTGGGGTCTGTGTGGAGGGCACAGGGCACAGGGCTGGGCATGAGTCCTGCAGGGCCATTGGGGTGCATCTGGTTTTTAAGACCAACATCTAAAGTCAGTTGCTCCAGGGAGCGTGAAGATTCCTAGAGATTTTGCTCACAGTCTGATCCAGGCGGGGGACCCTGAGCCCAGTCACCTGGTCTGATTCTGCCTCTGGGTGTAGGTACCTGGCCGAGCTCTGTGGTGTTGGTGCTGCACTCCCAGGCACCTGCGGAGGAGGGCCCAGGGCCGAGTTTCCCACCGTGAGTCCTGCGTCCCTGCCGAGCGTGCCGGCCTGGTGGGCTCCAGGAAGGGGGGTGGCTGAGTGTGTCCCTGGGGGCTGCTGCTGGCAGGGGTGCACCTCACTGAGCTGCCCCCCCTTGCCATCCGCAGGGCGTGAAGCTGCTGTCCTACCTCTACCAGGAGGCGCTGCATAACTGCAGCAATGAGCACTACCCTGTGCTGCTGTCCCTGCTGAAGACCAGCTGCGAGCCCTACACGCGGTGGGCAGCTGGCGGGGGGGCTGGGCTGGCACACACTCCCACCAGGCAGATGTCTGAGAGCAGCCTCTGTTCAGACAGGAAGGGGAGGGCAGGATAGCCGGACTGGGCAGGAGCCCCCACCCCTACCCCAAACCCTCATGGACGGCACGCCCCACCCCTGCCTCCATGGACGGCCACGCCCCACCCCTGCCTCCATGGACAGCCACGCCCCCGCTCCTCACTGCTGGCCTCACCCACCCTGCTGCTCTCCCACTGCAGCTTCATCCACGACTGGGTGTACAGCGGGGTGTTCAGAGACACTTATGGCGAGTTCATGATTCAGGTGAACCAGCAGTACCTCAGCTTCCGAGGTAGGTGGCAGCTGGCTGCGGGGCGGGGCTCCGTGCCTGTGGGCCTGGGTTCAGGGCCACAAGGCCACAGCCATGCCAGCCACCCTGGTGTTCACCCCACCGTAGATAAGTCATACTGGACTCATGGCTACGTGCTCATCTCCAAAGAGGTGGAGGACTGCGTTCCTGTGTTTCTGAAGCACATCGCCCATGACGTGTACGTCTGCGGGAAGACCATCAACCTGCTGAAGCTGTGCTGTCCCCGGGTGAGGAGGGGCTCCTGCGTGGGGAACGGCGGGGCCGGGGCTGTGTCTGAGGCCAGCGCTGAGTGCCGGCGGCTGTGCCTGCACCCCTCTGGCAGCATTACCTCTGCTGGTCCGACGTCCCTGTCCCCCGGATCTCAGTGATTTTCTCCCTGGAGGAGTTGAAGGAGATTGAGAAGGACTGTGCCGTCTATGTTGGGCGCATGGAGAGGGTGGCCCGCCACAGCTCTGTCAGCAAGGAGGAGAAGGTGCGTGGCACCACAGGTCTTGGGGGCCTTCTTTGTGCCTGCCTCTGCTTCCTGGGGTCTCAGGCTGGTGGGGAGGACGTGAGGGCCGTGCAAGATGGGGGGGGCTCCCTTCTGGCATTTTCTGTCCTGGTGGTGTGGGTGGGTGGGTGCCAAGGGGGAGTTGAGGTGAATGTCCTGGAGCCAGATGCCAGGGAGGGGCTCTGTCCTCTCCTCCTGGGTCTGGGTGGCTCAGCCTGAAGCCCAGGCTTTGCTGGCGGGGGAAGCTCTGCTGGGGCTTCCCTTGGGCCTGCTGGCTATGGACAGATAGTCCCAACGGTGTTCCAGGGCGTCAGTGTGTGCGGTTCTGCGCTCAGGTGGCCTTTGCAAGCCCCACTCCTACTGGGAAGGGATGATATGTCAGAAACGGGCCACGCCTCTCCTGTGTCCTCAGGGAGGAGCTCAGTGGTACATTTGGTGCCATTCCCAGGAACACGCTTTCTGGCCTGGGCAGGGAAGCTCCTTCTTCTCTCTGAGGCCCCTTGGTTTCCCTGCAGGGTGGACACACACAGCCTGGGGTCCTCAGCCCCCAGATGTCTCTGTGAGAGCTGGTCAGCTCCCGTCCGTGGCCTGGAACCAGCCTTGCCACTGCTGAGAGCCGGGATGGGGGGGAGGGGGTGTCCTGCCATCACTTGGTGCCCTCCTCTCACCCTTGGGCTGTGTCTTGCCTGCCGGCCCTGATCCCGCACGTGTCCTAGGTGAGGGGTCAGAGGACGAGGTTGCTTTTTTCTTTGTGACAAGGTCCCACGGTGTCGGCCGGGAGGCTGGAGTGCAGCGGCCCCAACATGGCTCCCTGTAGCCTCCACCCCCCAGGCTCTAGGGATTCTCCTGCCTCAGCCCACCCCCAAGCAGTCGATACTACAGGCGTCTGCCACCACACCTGGCTAAGTTTTGTATTTTTGTAGAGATGGGGTTTTGCCACGTTGTCCAGACTGGCCTGGAACTCCTGAGCTCACACGATCCACCCCCCTCAGCCTCCCGAAGTGCTAGGATTACAGGCATCAGCGGCCGCGCCTGGCCAGGATGCTTTGTTTACCAATTGTCTTTTTTAGGAATTACGTATGGAAATTGCGAAGCAAGAATTAATCGCTCATGCCCGGGAAGCAGCCTCCAGGGTCCTAAGTGCACTGAGTGGTGAGTGGCCCCACGTCCTTCCTTCTGCAGTTCCGGGGGGCCTTGCTGGGGCCTCCTTGTGATGTGACTGTGTGCCCCTTACTTTCCCAATGCAGACCGGCAGATGTCAGAGCGGATGGCCTTGGACGCCCGGAAGCGCGAGCAGTTTCAGAGGCTGAAGGAACAGTTTGTGAAGGACCAGGAGGTGGGTGGGACCTGCCCCTGCGGGATCAGGCCTAAGTCCTGATCTCACAGCCCGGGCTGCATGTATTTTACAGCGACGCCAGGCAGCCAGGCAGGAGGAGCTGGATGACGACTTCAGCTACACCCGTGAGCTCCGAGACAGGGAGAGGAGGCTGAAGTCCCTGGAGGAGGAGCTGGAGAGGAAGGCGAGGTATGGCAGCCAGGGCCCCGAGCTCTGCTTTAATCTTACTGATGATTTTACTTTGTACTTTGCAAACCTTCAGGCATACATTAAGGTAGAAAGACCCACATGCTGAACCCAGAGTGGCTGTGGCCATTCTGCCATACGCAGGCGTCCGTACCCGTCCTGAGTGTTGCCTTGTGGGTGGTTTGTATGGATTAGGGTCTGGGCAGGGTCTGTGTGCTGTTTGGGGTCCTGTCTCTTTATTTATCTTCTTTCTGAATAGGTCCCTTATTTATTTTTAAGTCTGTTATTGGTCTGACAGAGAGGGTGATTTTTTTGTTTACTATTTTTTTTTTGTGACGGAGTCTTCCTCTGTCGCCCAGGCCAGAGTGCAATGTTTCGTGGAATCTCAGCTCACTGCAACCTCCACCTCCCAGTTCAAGTGATTCTCCTGCCTCAGCTCCTGAGTAGCTGGGATTACAGGCACCCGCCACCACGCCCGGCTGATTTTTCTAACTTCAGTAGACATGGGGTTTCACCATGTTGGCCAGGCTGGTCTCAAACTCCTGACCTCAGGTGATCTGCCCGCCTCAGCCTCCCAAATTGCTGGGATGACGTGCCCGGCCGAGATGGTGTTTGTCCAGAATGGTGTTTGAGTCTGTCTCCCCGTGTGGTCGTCAGCCTGTCACTGGCTGAGTAAAGCTGGAGCCTTCAAGGGCTGCTTGGGGTTTTAGAGAAAGACCCTCTCAGGAGGGTCTGGCTGCTTCCCGCTCAGCGCCACACGATGCTCAGCTGTCCCAAACTTAGATCTGTTTATGGAGCCAGCGAGGGATGTGCGTGGAGGGGTATGCATGCCTGTGTGCACGCATCTGTATGCGTTTACGCATGTGTGCATGTTTGTGCATGTATGTGAGTAGACACTGTCCCATTAACACATGGAGAATACCAGGCCTGGACACCACGTCTGGCCCATGGCGGGCAAATGAGAGCTGGCCAGTTCAGGTTTGAGGCGGGGTCCCAGTGGAGCCCAGCACAAGTTGCCTGCTGGAGAAAAGCTCAAAATCCGGGGACGCGACAGGTGAGGCAGGCTTTTAATTCAGCAAATGAAGCGTTTGTGTTGGTTTGCTTCACGTACTGTTTTGCATGAGCTTTCAGTTCTCAGGTCTGCGCCTGTGAGGAGAGGCCTTGCTTCTTGGGGGCCTGGGGCCTTCTGCTTCCTGCTCACCCCTGGCTTCAGGCCATGCAGGATCTCATTCTGGTTTTCATCCAGCAGACCTTGCTGAGCCGTGGCTGGCACCGACTTGCCAAGGTTTCCCAGCCTGGCAGGTGGAAGGGCCTGCCCGGTGCCACGCTGCAGGTGCTGGGAGGGCCCAGAGCTATCCAGCCCTGGCAAGGGGAGATTGGGGCGGGGGCCCACTGGGGCCTCTGTTGTGCAGAACCATTCTCGCCCGAGGGGCGCCAGGTGGATGGGGTGGGGTGACTCTTGTGGCTGTGTCCTCTGGGTGTGGCTTCAGGCAGGCGCTGGTCGACCACTACAGCAAGCTCTCTGCAGAGGCAGCTCGTCGGGAGCAGAAGGCGCTGTGGAGAATCCAGAGGCACCGACTGGAGAGTGCCCGGCTTCGCTTTCTCTTAGAAGACGAGAAACGCATTCGGGTATCTCAGCAGCTTTAGATGGCAGCTCTTCCCCTGGGCTTGGGGGTCTGGTGACCCCCTGAAACTGCACATAGACCTGTGTGCTCTTATGGGAGAGGGCTGGTGGTCCTTGTGTTTGTGGCAGTGCCACTGAATTGCAGATAGAGGTGGTGAGGAGCTCGTGGTTTTGGAGTGCTTTCTGCAGGCCGGGGTCCCAGTGGAGCCCAGCACAAGCCTTGTCCGGTTCAGTCCACATGGCTGCCGTGGGCGTAGGGGCTGTGGCTTGTGTGTGGGGTTGGGGCCGTGCTCTTCTCCAGCTCTGCTGGTCATCCCTCTGGCTTGAATTTCAGGAGTTGCTAAAAGCGATGACTGAGGCTCACCAGCCCCAGGAGCTGCCAGACTTTCTCTTGAGCCCACACTCCCAGGTGAGTGGCAGAGTGGAACCCAGGGTGCCCTAGCTCTGAGCTGGGGGTGCCGGGCCTGGCTGTTTGCCAGTCGGTCACGGCTGCAGAGCTGAACTTGGGGAACAGAGTTTGAGGGCTCGGGGAGCCTGAGACCAGACTGGCTCTGATGTCATGTGTGTTTCAGGTCACATCTGGCCCTGAGCACCCAGACGGAGGCCAAGGCTGTGATTCCGGGACTGTAGAGCAACACTCGGCTTCCTGGGATTGCCCAAACAGGCCAGACCTGCAGACCCCACAGCCCCTTAAGCCTTTAGCACTGGGGGCTGGTGGCACAGGGCTGCAGCAAGCAGAGGGGGCTGGGCCCTTCTCTGACGGCCTCAACATTGGAGACTTCCTACCTGTGGGCCCAGGGGCAGAGCAGTCTGTGCAGACTGGCACGGTCCCTCTCCTGGAGGCAGCGCTACAGACCATCAGCTCAGACCTGCCTGCCTCAGCTCCTGGGGAGGTGCCCACAGCAGCCAGCACTCAGCCCTCCAAGCCACAGGAGTACGACTTTAGTACTGTCCTGAGGCCGGCTGTGGCCGCCCCACCTTCACCGGGACCCCTCCAGGCTGCAGAGTGCAGCTTGGGCGGCTCAGGGCCGCAGCTGTGGGAGGACACTCGTGGGAAGCTGGACGCCTGTGTCTCTGCCATGCAGGTGGCTATGGCTCTGCCTTCCTCACACCCACCCAGGTGTGCCACCCTGGAGGAGGGGAGCAGCCAGCACACAGAGCAGCTTTTTGGGCATGTGTCAGGGGGTGGTGTTCCCACAGGGGGCTACAATTCTGGAATAGCTCCCACCCGGCCACGGTGGAACATCCATGGGCACGTGTCTGATGCCAGCATCAGGGTCGGGGAGAACGTGTCTGACGTGGCTCCCATCCGGCCACGGTGGAACATCCATGGGCACGTGTCTGATGCCAGCATCAGGGTTGGGGAGAACGTGTCTGACGTGGCTCCCACCCGGCCACGTTTGAACATCCATGGACATGTGTCCGATGCCAGCATCAGGGTTGGAGAGAATGTGTCGGACGTGGCTCCTGCCCGGCCACGGTGGAACACCCATGGCCATGTGTCTGATGCCAGCATCAGCTTGGGGGAGTGTGTGTCGGACGTGACTCCCACCCGGCCACAGTGGAACACCCACGGACCCATCCCTCCGCCCCACATGATGCTGGGGGTGCTCTCACCAGAAACTGAGCCCAACACACCCAGGCTCCAACAGAGCCTCCCTGGCCACACATCCCAGTCAGCGCTCAGCCTGGGAGCACAGAACGCTGCTGTGGACTGTGGGCCACGGCTGCCTGTAGAAGTGGGGCCGTCTCTCTCCTCCCCCAGCTTAGGCTATGGGGAGGAGAGCGTTAGCATGGGAGAGAACGTGTCGGCCTTGGCTCCCACCCTGCCACAGTGGAACATCGAGGGACACGTGTCTGATGATACCATCAGCGTGGGAGAGAACGTGTCAGACGTGGCTCCCACCCGGCCATGCTGGCCCAACACCCCGGGAGACAGTGTCTCTGAAGAACCAGGTTAGAGTCGGGTAGCCGATGGCCAGGAGTGGACTGTGGGACCCACAGAGCCTGGGAGGTAGGTGGGAGGTGGGGCTGGCTGCGAGTGAAGGTCCCCTCGGGACTCCTTGTCAGGCAGGACCTGAGCTGCTGTTTGGGGGACATGGGAGGGGCTGCCTGAGCCAGGGTTGGCTCTGCTCCGTCCCCTCCGCGGTCGCTCAGCCCAGACACTCCCATGTCCACTTGTGTCCACACAGGCCCTGGGAGGAATGGGGACACTGAGGAGCTCTCTCCAAGTTGGCCTTTGGACTCACAGGTGAGGTGGATGCAGCCTGGGGTCACACAGCACACAGGGAGGGCTCTGTCCCTCTGGGTTATCACGTGGGCAGGTCCCATGTGCGATTTTCCTTTTGGCACAAGGTGGGCGAGTGGGAGCAGCATGCATTGGGGCAGCGTGACGTGGGGAGGTGGCTCTCAGGCTAGTGTTTTGTTAGGAAGACACAGCTGCCCAGAGCAGCCCAGGACCTGGTGAGGAGGTGGCCGAGGCCTGGGACGGGGAGCAGGCCTACCTGGCAGGCCTGGCAGGGCGGTACCACCTGGAACGGTACCCGGACAGCTACGAGTCCATGTGTGAGTGCAGTGTCGCTGCGGGCGGGGGCAGAGCCGAGCCCTGGCGGGCAGGTTCCTAGCACGCTCTCCGTCTCCCACAGCCCAGCCACCCATCGCCCACCTTCTGCACCCCATGCTTCCCCGGGCCTTCGCCTTCCCCGTGGACCCCCAGGTCCAGTCCGCTGCAGACGAGACTGCCGTGCAGCTGAGCGAGTTGCTGACGCTGCCCGTGCTCATGAAGCGCTCCATCACGGCGCCGCTGGCCGCCCAGTGAGTGCCCCCACCCCGGCCAGCCTGCCCGCCCAGCCCGCCCGGCGGCACCTGACCCCAGCTCCCTCCCTCCTGCCAGCATCTCCTTGGTGAACAAGGCCGCCGTGGACTACTTCTTCGTGGAGCTGCACCTGGAGGCGCACTACGAGGCACTGCAGCACTTCCTGCTGATGGAGGATGGCGAGTTTGCCCAGTCCCTCAGCGACCTGCTCTTTGAGAAGGTGACCTCTGGACGCGGAGCTGGGGTGGGGCCAGTGCTGGAGGGGAGGCTGTGGGGAGGGGGAGACGGGCTGCAGGCCCCCAGCCTCCCTGGCATAGCCCAGGGACGTGCTTGGGGCTCCTGGGGACGTCAGTTCCTTTTGTGCCCAGCTTGGGGCCGGGCAGACGCCTGGGGAGCTGCTCAACCCGCTGGTGCTGAACTCCGTGCTGAGCAAGGCCCTGCAGTGCAGCCTGCACGGGGACAGCCCGCACGCCTCCAACCTCTCCCTCGCCCTCAAGTACCTTCCCGAGGTGTTTGCCCCCAACGCCCCGGACGTGCTGAGCTGCCTGGAGCTCAGGTACAAGGTCAGCAGAGCCCTGGCCAGGGGGATGGGGCAGGGGCCTGCCTGTGGGACGCCTGGGACGCCTGCTGAGCGGGGGCTCCCGGCAGGTGGACTGGCCCCTCAACGTCGTCATCACCGAGGGCTCCCTGAGCAAGTACAGCGGCGTCTTCTCCTTCCTGCTGCAGCTGAAGCTCATGATGTGGGCGCTCAAGGACGTCTGCTTCCATCTCAAGCGCACAGGTGAGCCTCGCCAGACCCCGGCGGCCCTGGGCTCGAGGCTGGGCTCACTTCTGCCCTCTCCTCTCTGCCAGCCCTGCTGAGCCACATGGCCAGCTCCGTGCAGTTCCGCCAGCTGCAGCTGTTCAAGCACGAGATGCAGCACTTCGTGAGGGTCATCCAGGGCTACGTCGCCAACCAGATCCTGCACGTCACCTGGTGCGAGTTCAGGGCCAGGCTGGCCACCGTGGGTGACCTGGAGGAGATCCAGCGCGCGCACGAGGAGTACCTGCACAAGGCCGTCTTCAGGTGAGGACTGGGCACTGCTGCGGCCCTCGTCCTGTGGTCGCAGCCCAGCCCAGCCAGCGGCACTGCTTCTCCCCAGGGGCCTGCTGACGGAGAAGGCGGCGCCCGTCATGAACATCATCCACAGCATCTTCAGCCTCGTGCTCAAGTTCCGCAGCCAGCTCATCTCCCAGGCCTGGGTCCCTGCTGGGGGCCCACGGGGCGCCGAACACCCCAACTTTGCCCTCATGCAGCAGTCCTACAACACCTTCAAGTACTACTCCCACTTTCTCTTCAAAGGTGAGGCCCACCCCAGGTGGGAGGGCCAAGGTAGGGTGGGGCAAGGCGGGGTTCACACCGTGGGCAGAGGCCTGAGTGGCTCGCTGATCCCCAGTGGTGACCAAGCTGGTGAACCGCGGCTACCAGCCTCACCTGGAGGACTTCCTGCTGCGCATCAACTTCAACAACTACTACCAGGATGCCTGAGGCTGCTCTGCGGGGACATGCACAGTAATAAAGGTGTCCTTGGACCCTGTCTTTGTGTCTCTCCCAGGCGGGGGCTGAGGACAGGGCAAGGGGGCAGAATGACCATGGAGACAGGCCTGAGGGAGCTGCTGGTTTATTTAGGAGCCTGGGTCCAGCCCCCAGGGACCAGGTGGGTGGTGGGGCTGCCCTGCTGAGCCAGCGTCAGACAGAGACGGGTCAGGTCCTGACTGGATGTCTCTGCCCTCATGGAAAGACAGGTGTGCGTGGGCCAGGGCAGAAGCCCCCAGCACAGAGGGCACAGCCCGGCACCGTCTTGGCCACTCAGCAGCACACGGGGGCCTCGGGGGACTCCAGGGGTGTGGAGCATGCCGAGGCCACTACGAGGATCACGTCACACACAGTTCTGCTGCCCAGAGCGGGGGCTTGCTGCTGTAGGAACGCTGCCCGCCAGTTGCCCCTCTGGCCTCGGGCTCCGTGGTGGCCCCTGCCTCGCAGTGGTAAGGGGTCTCCAGTAACTTCAGTACCCGCCGAACCTGGAGGAGTGTGAGGGTGAGAGGGGTCTGAGCCTGGCCCTCCTCCCGTGGACCACAGGGATAGTCACATGCTTGCCTCTGAGAAGTCCCCACGCTCGGCAGCCTCGATGGCGTTCTGCGCGATGTAGTTCCTCAGCACATACTTGGGGTTGCTGGCACGCATCACGCGCACACGCTCGGCCTGCCAGGCAGCAGCATCTCCGGCGCCTTCCAGGTCCTTGTCCAGCCGGGCTCTGGAATTACATCTGGGCTCTAGAATCACAGCCGGGCTGGACCTTCCCAGCGTGACCACAGACACAGAGCTCACCTGTACGCCTGGAGCCAGTTGGCCCAGTGGTCCTGGTTCCTGCTCTGCAGCTCGGCTGCGCTGAGCTGTTCCAGCTGAGACTGCTGCTCCACGCGCTCCAGCTCCCTGGCGATGCCCGCCCGGGTACCCATGAGCGCGAACAGCTGCGGGTTTGACTGTGCCAGCATCAACATCATGGACAGCTGCCTGCAGAGAGGCCGGGGTGTCTGGGAGGCAACCCTGACTGTCCTGCCCTGTAGGCAGGTGTTCCTCCTGCCCCACCCTTGAGTCCCACTGGCAGGGATGGACCCAGGTGGGCACACACCGGCCATGCCCATGCTCTGCCAAGGGGCAGGACTGCTCTGCTGCCCAGCTTCCTGCTGGAGAGTCTCCGCCTCCAGAGTTCAATGCTTGTGGGACAGGCACTGCTATTAGCACTTCCCTTATTTCCAGAAGGGTCCACGTGGGCCGGGGGCTTCACGTCAGCAGGGCCTGCTGGCCAGTGCTCCCAGCCAACCCCACGACTCTTGTTTTTTAAGTTAAAAGCAACAGCCGGTGTGGTGGCTCACGCCTGTAATCCCAGCACTTTGGGAAGCCAAGGCAGGCAGATGACCTGCGGTCAGAAGTTTAAGACCAGCCTGACCAACAGGGAGAAATCCCGTTCCTACTACAAATATAAAATCGGCTGGGCATGGTGGCGAATGCCTGTAGTCCCAGCTACTTGAGAGACTGAGGCAGGAGAATTGCTTGAACCCGGAGCCAGAAGTTGCACTGAGCCGAGATCGTGCCATTGCACTCCAGCCTGGGCAACGAGTGAAACTCCTCAAAAAAAAGGCAACACCACTTGGGCAGGACTTCCCTTTGGAAGTTGGTGCGGGAAAGGCTGGCCTCTCTGGCAAGTCAGAGGCTTTTTCTGAAGCTCACCCACAGCAGAGACCACTGTCCCCCCACACCTGTGTTGGCATTGTCACCCTCTCCTCTGTGACCAGTGGGCCCCAGCACCTCAGAGACCCTGACTGCACCAGTCCCTGGGAGCAGAGCAGCCACCGGGGCCCCAGCCAGCTCTGCCTTCAGCTTCCCCCCGGCCCTCTTTCTGACTGCGCTTCCCTTTCTGGAAACAAATCCAAGGAAGTAGGAACCAAGTACCCACCGGGGATCCATCTGGGGACGGAAGGCCAGCCTCAGCTCCTCCAGTGAAGCACACTGCTCCATCAGCCTGGCCAGGAACTCCGCCAGGCCCGGTGACTCCGGCTCCACCAGGAAGGAGCTCAGCAAGTAGAAAGTGTTTGTGAAGTCGGCACCTGGAACACAGGCTGCTCAGGGAGCCAGAAGCAGAAGGCCCAGGGTCCCCATCCTGGTGCCACTTGGACCTACATACTCCCCCTGGCACAGGTGCCATACAGACACCCTCCTCCCGACCCCAGCACAGGTGCCACAGACACACCGTCCTCCCCACCCCAGCACAGGTGCCACACAGACACTGCCTCCGGGTACAGGTGCTGCATGAGCCCTGCTCGGCATTGGGTCCTGGGACTCCTGAGCCCTCCAAACCTACTCAGCCTCCACCCATCCACCGCCCAGCACGGCTGCCACTCTGACCCTGCAAGCCACCTGTGACGTGGGCTAATACTGGAAAGGCATGGAGGCTGCTGCTGGCTCACATCATCAGTCACGACTGCCTGCTTTGGGAGCTACCGAGTGTTGAGAAGCCACTGTAACCCACCTGCAGAAGACCCAACATGTGAAAGACAGATCCTCCCCGATCAGGGAAACACTGTCGTGTAACCACAGTAGCCCCTAAGACAACATCTAAAAACACAGCAGAAAATGAGACGGGAATCAAAGCAGTGTACTGCGAAAAAGTCCAGTACATATGAGGGAGGCAGCGACGGAGAACGCAAGGGACCAAAAACAGGGCAGAAGTCCTTCCTGATCAGTAATAATCCAACAAGAAGCAGATGGGGAAAAGGGTGAAAAGACAATTTCCATGCTGTTTACACGATCTGCAGGATGCTCAAAATCACGAACAGGCTGGAAGTGAAAGGGTGAAGAAACCTAGGCAAAGTAACCTGAAGAGAGGTGAGGCGACTACACTCACGTCAGATTAAGTTTTCTTTTCTTTTTTTTTTTTGAGACGTCGTCTTGCTCTGTCGCCCAGGCTGGAGTGCAGTGGTATAATCTGGGCTCACTGCAACCTCCAACTCGCGGGTTCCAGCGATTCTCCTGCCTCAGCCTCCCAAGTAGCTGGAATTACAGGTGTCCACCACCATGCCCAACTAATTTTTGTATTTTTAGTAGAGATGGGATTTCACCATATTGGCTAGGCTGGTCTCGAACTCCTGACCCTCAGGTGATCCACCCGCCTCGGACTCCCAAAGTGCTGGAATTACAGGCATGAGCCACCGTGACCAGTCAGATAAGATTTTAAATCAAAAATTGTAACAAGGGCTGGTAAAGGTAGCTCACCCCTGCAATCCCAGCTACTTGGGAGGCTGAGGTGGGAGGATCACTAGAGCCCAGGAGGCGGAGGGTGCAGTGAGCCCTGACTGTGCCCAGGAGGCCGAGGGTGCAGTGAGCCGTGACCGTGCCCAGGAGGCGGAGGGTGCAGTGAACCCTGACCGTGCCCAGGAGGCGGAGGGTGCAGTGAACCCTGACTGTGCCACTGCACCCCAGCCTGAGCAACAAAGCAAGACATAGCCGCCAACAAAAAATTGTTACGAGACAGTGTTATGTATGGATAAAAGTCAACTCATCAATAACATGTAAAAAGTATACACATGCACCAAGTAAGCAAGCCCCGAAATATACAAAACAAATGTTTGCAGAATGGAAGTGAGGAACAGACAACAGCTGTATCTATGGTAAGGGCTGGGAGACCCAAACACACCCCTTAAGGCCGGGCGTGGGAGCTCACACCTGTCATCCCAGCACTGTGGGAGGCCAAGCTGGGCCGATCACCTGAGGTCAGGAGCTTGAGACCAGCCCGGCCAACATGGTAAAACCCCGTTTCTACTAAAAATAGAAAAATTAGCTGGGCGTGATGGCACGTGCCTGTAATCCCAGCTACTGGGGAGGCCCAAGCAGGAGAACTAACTGCTTGACACCGGAAGGCAGACGCTGCAGTGAACCCAGATGGCGCCACTGCACTCCAGCCTTGGCCAAAGCAAAAAAAAAAAAAAAAAACAAAACACACCACTTAATGATAATGGATAGAGCCCCTAGACAGAAGATCAGTAAGAAATGAAAACCTGAACAACAGCCTAAACTGAGACCAAAGAACCACACACACACGACACTCCACCCAGCAGAACAGAACACGCCGTCTTCTTCAGGGCGTGATCTGCAGGACATTCTCCAGGAAAAGCCACAAAACAAGTCTTAACAAACTTAAAAAGGCTGACATCTTCTGTAACCACAACAGAGTGAAGCCAGAAATTACTCAGAAAATTGTACACTTAAAAACAACATGCCGGCCGGGCGCGGTGGCTCACGCCTGTAATCCCAGCCTTTGGGAGGCTGAGGTGGGCGGATCACCTGAGGTCAGGAGATCGAGACCATCCTGGCCAACATGGAAGCCCCATCTGTACTAAAAATACGAAAATTAGCTCGGTGTGGTGGTGGGTGCCCGTGATCCCAGCTACTCGGGAGGCGGAGGCTGCAGCCAGCCGAGACTGCACCTCTGCACTCCAGCCTGGACGACAGAGCGAGACTGTCTCAAAAACAAAACACAAACACAAAACACAACAGATCAAAATCGATGGATACTGCAAAGCAGCGACCAGAGGAACATACACGGCTGTAAACAGCTGCACTGAAGAAAAAGATCTCCGATCAGTAACCTCACCTCACGCCTAAGGAACTGGAGAAAGAACAGCCCAGCAGGGAGGGAAACGTGATGAGAGAGAGAAAAATGAAAAACGGAGCAGGCTGAAGAAACAGGACAGACGCTGCGCAACTCCACTTCCACGAGGGATTCAGAGTCGGCAGATTCCCAGACTGGAAGTGGGGTGCTGCTACAGGGCTGCAGGGGGGGTGGGCGCTGGGGACGGAGCCGCACAGGCTGCAGGCTCCGCCGTCCGGCACTGCTCCTGCGCCAGCACTCACGCTGCACACTTCCTGTGCTCCCAGACAGCTAGGAGGATCTATGTTACGTGTTCTTACCACAGTAAAATCGTTTTTGAAACTTGCTGTGAACAACTACATGCCAAAATTACCTACATGACGTGGATAACCCACAGGACACACCAATCCCTAGAAACACAAATGACCAAGACGGACTCGAAGAACAGAAAGTCTAAATTGATCTACCAGAAGCAAGGAGGCTGAGCAGCAATACAAAATTCTCCAGCAAAGAAAAGCCCAGGACCAGGTGGCTTCACTGGTGAGTCTCCTGAACGTTTTAAGAAGTAATAGCAATCCTTCTCAAACTTTGAAGAAAAAAATGAAGATGTGGGAATACTTCCTAACTCACTCTATGAGGCCAGCACTGCCTTGACATCAAAGCCAAACAAACACTAAAGAAAAAACAAAGCAAAACTATGAGCCAGTATCCCTTACGAATACAGATGCAAAACTCCTCAAAGTATTAGCAAAATTCAGCACATTAAAATAATCATACAGCATATGGCCAGGCGTGGTGGCTCATGCCTATAATCCCAGCACTTTGGGAGGCTGAGAGGCAGGCGAATAACCTGTGGTCAGGAGTTTGAAACCAGCCTGACCAACATGGAGAAACTCCCGTCTTTACTAAAAATACAAAAATTAGCCGGGTGTGGTGGCGTGCGCCTGTAGTCCCAGCTACTCGGGAGGCTGAGGCAGGAGAATCACTTGGACCCGGGAGGTGGAGGTTGCGGTGAACTGAGATCGTGTCACTGCATTCCAGCCTGGGCAGTGAGAGTGAAACTCCATCTCAAAAAAATTAAAAAAAAAATTATACAGCATATTAAAAGGACCAAGTGAAATGTATCCCCAGAATGCAAGGAGATATGAATGAAACAATAAAACAACATGACCATTTTCATTGCAGGAAAAAGCACTGATAAAATACAATAGCCTTTCATGGTAAAAGCACTCTAAAAGAAAACTTTAGCATCGTAAAAGTTATATATAAAAAAGGCCACAGCTAACATCACCCTCGGTGGAACCCTGAACGCTGCCCCCCAAAGGTCAGGAACAAGAAAAGGGTGCTCATCTCAGCTCCTTCTGTTCAACATGCGTAGCTACAAGTCCCGGCTAGTGCAACCCAGTGCGTCATCCACAGGGTCCTGCAATCCTACCAACTGTGCGCCCCGAAGGCCTGAAAGCAGGGACTCGGAGGCCTCTGCACTGGCGTTCACAGCAGTGCTGCACACAGTAACAGTACGCTGTGCACAGCAGCCAGGAGAGGGCAGTGTAGGCCAGAAGGTCACGAGAAGCAAACTGGCCTGTCCACGCAACGGGTGCCTCCCAGCCTTCAAGTGGAGCAAAATCCTGATAGAGACCCGGACGGACACTGAGGACGCTGTGGTTCTCACGAAAGGGCAGGCACTGTTACGAATCCGCTCACAGGAGGTCCCCAGATTCACCAAGTTCATAAAGAGAGAGTAGAATGGGTGTGCCGGGGGCTGGGGCAGGCACGGGAGTGAGTGTGCCCCTGGAAATGGCCGGAAAGGTAAACCATCGCTGACCACAACAGAACCGGACACGCCTGCTGTGGGCATGCCTGGTCACTTACCGGTCAGGTGCATGGTCTGCAGGAGCTTGGACACCAGCGCCCCGTCTTCCTCCAGCTCCACCCGCACGAGGCCCAGTTTCCTGCGCATCTTCTGCAGGTAGTGCCTTTGGAACTCGGTGTCAAACTCCTCAGCCAGGATGGCCTCGCCCAGCTCCAGGGGCAGCTCCGGCTGCAGGGCCTCAGCCAGCTTCCGCAGGTTCCACTTGCACACCTCGGGCTGCTTGCTGTATGCGTAGCGGCCGGTGTTGTCTGACGCGTTGCACACGTGGTCGGGGTCGTACCTGCCACACGGGGCGAGAGAGCCACGCCCTGCCTGAGGGGACGCTCCCAGGAGATGGCACAGGCACCCTGGAGGGGAGGCCCAAAGGAAGTTCCCGTGTGGATGTGGCTCTCCTGCCCCGACTCTCTCCTTCCTCTATCAGCCACCAGCCCTGTGGGCTCCCCGTCCCGCACCATGGGCCGGCACCTGGGCAGCAGGTTTCACACAGCCTGCACTTTGCTGGGCCCCGGGCTGCTCACCTGTCCAGGAAGCCGAAGGGCCCGTAGTCGATGGTCAGCCCCAGGATGCTCATGTTGTCGGTGTTAAGCACGCCGTGGCAGAAGCCCACACACTGCCACTCGGCCACCATCCGCGCCGTACGCCGCGTCACCTGGGGCGGGACAGTGTGCTTGCTCCCTCGGGGTCCTCCCCAGACCCTGACACTTGCTCCGTCCCTCCCCTCCCAAAACCACCTTGCTTTGCTGAGAGGCTCTCGCTCTGGTATTTCCGGGCGATCTGTCCAGAGGACCTCTGTCATCGCTTCAACCACAGGGCAGCGAGTAAGTGTGTGTTGTGAGGGTTCTCATCCCCACTTACAGCATCCATCCTTTTACGTGCTCACAAAATTTGGCTTTTACGCAAACTAGAAAAATCAGGGAACCCCAGACTGAGGCCCAGTACAGACCCCAAAGCAGCAGGGAAGGGCCAGCTCACTCCAGGGCCACAGTGGCCCCAGGGCCAGGCCGCTGTCCACTCCGGTGCCATCTACCAGACAGCAGTTCCCACCCAGCCCAGAGCTGGCAACCTTGAGAAAAGGGGCCAATCAACGGGGAGGCAGGAGCCCCCAAGATGCAGGGTGCACCGAGGGCCCCGCTGGCCCTGCTGAGCACAGGCCCGACACTGCCTCACTCCTGCAAGGCCACTGACACTCCTGGGAGGCAGTCAGCGCCGTCCTCTGAGGCTCAAAGGGGCAGAGTGACCTGCCCTGACCACACACCCACATCTACCCGGTGCATAGGGCTGGTGCCCAGTGGCTCCTCCCGGCCTTCTGTGGCCCCGCTGCCCGCCCACATGGAGCATGGCTGAGGCGACACAGGACACAGCCCCAGGAGCACCTGTCTGGCGCCCACTTCTGCTGATGGCAGCTCAGTAGCTCCCAGCCACGTGCAGAAGCGGGTCCCCACACAGCCCTGGCTGCAGCTGCTCCAGGGATGGCTTGAGACCTCTCAAGATGCTGTGCCCGGCCCCCCCTGAACCCCCACTTGGCCTAACCCCACTGATGTTGCAGGCCCCCAGCCCAGCCAGGCCAGGCGCCAGGTCTCCCTACTGTGCCCTGAATGCCCTGTGACAAGGACGACACCATCAGACCGTGTGGGACCTATGTGCTATCCGTGGGGCAGGGACCCAGACCCAAGCTGGGCGCTCAGCACCTCCCCAGTCAGGACCTGGCCGGATGCTCTGGGCATCATGACATGTTGACCCACATGGGAGGTGCCCAGTATCCATGGGTGCCTCCACCCAAGCCAGCTCCTCCCCACCCCCACCCCCCGAGCTGGCCCTGCAGACTCCAGCAGAAGAGCACACCCAGGCCCCAACGTCACTGAGCACAGGGGAGCTTCAGGTTTGTCCCAGGGCCCGATCACATGGTACTTGTGAGAAGTTGGCGCGAGGGATGGGGTTTGTGGACAGGACCGGGAGCTCGGAGAAGGGTTGGGGGCTGGGCAATAGCCTTCGTCCCCCGGCCAAAATGAGGGTGTCTTCGGCACAGGTGGTGACACCCAGCACCCTCCCGCAGGGGGGATGGTGTGCAGCCCACTGACCTCCCGGAAGAAGGCGGCATTTCTCTGCAAGCTGTCGCTGGCGTGAGCAGCCTGGATCTCAGGGTAGAAGGAGCTGATGACGTAGTCGAGCAGCTGCACGCGAATGTCGTTCCTCCCCACGCTGGGGCCTGCGCGCCCTGAGTGCTCATCTGCAGACTTAAAAATCTCAAAGGATCCAAACCTGGAGGGAAGACCCGAGTTGTCAACAGGTCAAACCTGACCCCAGCCCCTTGTGAGAATAAGAAAAAAGAAAGACGTCGTTGTGGCTGTTTGCTCTTGTAGCTCTACCGCAGAAAGAGAATCCTGATTAAAACAAAAACAACCATCCAAGACGCACCCGGCTTTACCTGACAAAAACACAGACATGTTCCACTTTTGGTCAACATCCAGCCACTGAACAAGCCCTGTTCGGTCTGGGGCACGTGCCGGGGAGGCCCATGGGCTAGAACTACCAAGGCTCCCTGTACCCCCGCCCCGACCCCATGAGGAAGGATCTCTGCAGGTTTTACACGTGGAGGGGCATGGCCTGCCAGTGTCCTTGGGGAGGGAGTGCAAAAGAGAGTCAGCTTCTACAGACACGCATCTGTGAGCACGCAGCAGCAGCCGTCCTCTAGGGTGACCGTTCCCCAGGGGACATCAGGCAATGTCTGGACACATCTTTTGTTGTCACAACTGGGGTTACTACTGGCAACCACTGGGCCCAGGGCAGGGAGGCTGAACGGCGCACAGGATGGACTCCACAGCGCTCCCCGCAGAGCTGCCGGACGGGGCCTCAGAGGAAGCTGCTGCCCCAGATCCTTCCCATCCCCCAGAGGCAGCCTCAGGTGTGGGCGGCTGGACGGGGCCACAGGCTCAAAGGCCACCTCTGGACGACTCTATATTCAGGCGTTCAGGAGGAGATGCTGGATGCCAGGTGGCAAGGTAACATCAAAACCTGATGGCTGGGCCTGTCATCCCCACACTTTGGGAGGCCGAGGCGGGCGGATCACCTGAGGTCAGGAGTTTGACACCAGCTTGCCAACACGGTGAAACCCCGTCTCTACTAAAAATACAAAAATTAGGCCAGGCACGGTGGCTCACGCCTGTAATCCCAGCACTCTGGGAGGCTGAGGTGGGCGGATCACCTGAGGTTGGGAGTTCGAGACCAGCCTGACCAATATGGTGAAACCTCATCTTAAAAAAAAAAAAAAAGAAGAAAATACAAAAATTAGCCGGGTGTGGTGGCGCATATCTGTGGTCCCAGCTACTCGGGAGGCTGAGGCAGAGTTCTTGAGCCCAGGAGGTGGAGGCTGCAGTGAGCTGAGATCGCACCACTGCACTACAGCCTGGGCAACAGTGATGGTCCGTCTCCAAAACAAAACAAAACAAACAAAAACAACCAAAACTGATAACTGATGGCTCACGTCAGACAGGAGCCAGCCCAGCACGGCCGACCAACGAGCAACTGGGCCATCAGATGAGAAGGCAGGAGCGTGGCACCAGGCACAGCACGCTCCAGCTCCTGCTGCTTCAGTGGCACTCACAGAGGCCATTTCCTCAGTCGGGTCTAAGGAGGTCCTTGTCATCAAGTCCAGCAAACAGCTCTGGACACTGTCCCCAACCTCAGGCAGCCCCTCCCGGGAAGCACCAGGCAGGAACCCTTCTGTCTATGGCCATCCCCCCTTGCTGGTGCTCCGAGGCACGCCAGCTCCCACAGGGCCGTCTCTGGCTGCAGCGAGAGCCTGGACGGGCAGTGGGAGGGCTTGGCACAGGTGTGCCGACCCAGGACCGAGTGCCTTTGTGTTCAAATCGCCGTCAGTGAGTGTGACGCAGCTGCTTTTCGGACAGACAGCTTCTGAGGCTGCTGGCGACAGGCTGGCTCTGAAAAGAGGCCACAGCGGTCATCTGGGTTTGTTTCTAGAATCCTAGCAGCATAGGCCCAAATCTCCTAAGACTCTATAAGCAAGTGCGCATAGACAAGCCTAAAGGACCCCGGCATTACCTTATGAAAGTGGAAGCTATACGCAACACAACTGTGCATTTTTCATATTTGGGATTACCATCATAGAACACATCACGCGCCACTGTGGACTCAGACGTGACGCAGGCGCCGGCCCGTGTGGTGGGGACCCCCAGGTGGAACATGGCTTCGCTGCACAGGAACTCCCGAATGCTTGACCGCAGGACCTTGCGACCGTCGGCCTGTCTGGAACCAAACACAGAGTTCACTACACAGGCAGGCAGGAGTCACCCAACACCAAGATGCAGGCCAGCGCACGCAGAGGGGGGAAAGCACGTAACAGCCACGAGCAGCTCGCATGTCACTGAAAACAGCCCATCCTAGGGTGCACCACCCAATTCCAGCCACCACACACCCAGCAGGTCGTTGGCACAGCCTCTGATAAAAATGGGCCTGAACACATGAAGCAGCCTGTCCTGCCCAGGACAAGGTTCCGCAGCAGAAGCTGGGACTGTGAGACTGTGCTGCAGGGGCAAAGGGCCTGGGGCAGCCTTGCCCCATGGGACACGTCCAACAACAGCCTTTGTCTGCAGCAGGACGGACGCCCAGGTACAGGCGAGCCAGGGAATGAGCTCCTCTGTGTCTGCTGGAGAGGTTATCCCGAAGCCCCCACACCACCTGCCAGCCTGCAGAACCCCTCCTTGGGGCTCCAACAGTACTGGGCTCAGGCCACTCACAGCCACTTTGGACCCCCAGATCTCACATCCCTTCCCTACCCCACATCTTAGGTTCCTGGCCTCGGCCTCACGTCTGCGAACTGCTGAGGCCAGGCACTCTAGGACAGGTGTGGGGAAGGCGATGCGAGACCCGAGGGCCAGACGACTGCCCCCTTTTCCTTCATTATTTTCCTTGTGGTAAAATACACATAATACACATATACTGTCTTAAACCACTTTTTTTTTCCAAGACAGGGTCTCACTCTGTCACTAGGCCTGGAGTGCAGTGGCACGAACCTGGCTCACTGGGGCGCCCGGTCACCTCAGCCTGCCAAGCAGCTGGGACTACAGGCTCATTCTAAGACTGATTCTTACCTTACTTTTTATAAAGATGGAGTTTCATTATGTTGCCCAGGTTAGTCTTAAAACTCCTGGGCTCAAGCGATCCTCTCACCTTGGCCTCCCAGAGCGCTAGGACCACAGGCATGAGCCACAGTGCCTGGCAATCTTAGCCATTTTTAAGTATACAGATCAGTGCTATTAAATACACTGATAATGTTGCACAATCATCACCACCATCCATGGGCACAAATGTGTCCTGTGAACCTGAAACTCTGTCCCTATTAAACACTAGCTCCCGATTCCTCTACTCCCTCCAGCCGCTGGCACCCAGCACTCTTCCGGGCCTCTGTGAATGACAGTTCTAAGCACCTCATGTAAGTGGAGTCACACTGGATTTGTCTTTCTGTGACTGGCTTATTTCACTCAGCATGTCCTCAAGGTTCATGAAAGTTGTAGCAAGTGTCACAATCTTCTCAGGCGGAGTAATTTCCCACTGTATGCATAGATCATATTTAATCCATTCATCTGCTGGTAAGACACCTGTTCTGCCTTTTGCCTATGAATAGGGGTATACAAATACCTCCTTGAGATCCTGCTCTTAGGGACATACCCAGAAGCAGAATATGGTGGTTCTATTTTTAATTGAGGAACTTCCATACTGTTTTCCACAGCAGCTGTACCATTTTACATTCCCAGCAACAGTGCACAGGGTTCCAACTTCTCCACAATCTCAACGCTATTTTTTTTTTATTTTTTGAAACAGGGTCTCTCACTCTGTCACCCAGGCTGAGGTACAGTGGGGTGATAACAGCTCACTGCCAAACTCCACCTCGAGTTCAAGCAATTCTCCTGCCTCAGCCTCCCAGGTAGCAGGGATTACAGGCATGCCACACCCAGCTAATTTCTGTATTTTTCATAGAGATGGGGTTTCACCACGCTGGCCAGGCCGGTCTCAAACTCCTGACCTCAAGGGATCCACCCACCTCAGCCTCCCAAAGTGCTGGGATTATAGGCATGAGCCACTGTGCCTGGCCAACCTTTAAAAACAATTTTTTTAATAGTTGCCATCCTAATGGGTATAAGGTGGCATCTCACTGCAGTTCTGATTTGCATTTTCCTAATGATTAATGATGTCGAGCATCTTTTCATGTGTTATAAAACTTTTCATGTGCTTATTAGCCAAATCTTCTTTGAAGAAATGTCTGTTCAAATACTTGTCCATTTTTGAATTGGGCTTTTTCCTGAGTGTTGAGAGTTCTCTATACGATCTGGATATTAATCCCTTATCAGATGTATGAATTGCAAATATTTCCTCCCATTCTGTGGGCTGCATTTTCACCCTGTTAATACTGTCATTCTGTGCACAATTTTTAAAGTGTTCATAAAGTCCTGTTTGGCCATCTCTTCTTTGGTCGCCAGTGCCTTTTGTGGCACAGCCAAGAAATCATTGCCACATCCCAGGTCATGAAGCATTTCCCCTATTTCCTCTAAGAGTTTTGGCTCTTAGGTCCACTTTTCAGTTAACTTTGTTCGTGGTGCAGTTAAGGACCCAGCTTCATTCTTCTGCATGAGGATCCAGTCTTCACAGTGCTCTGCTGAAAAGTCTGTTCTCCGTCCAGTCTCAGCACACTTGCTGAAAATCTGCTGACCACATATACGAAGGTTTACTTCTACGCTGTTTATTCTGGTCTATGTCTACCCTTAGGCCAATGCCACACTGTTTTTTTTGCTGACCGCGGCTTTGTTAAGTTTTGAAACCAGGAGGCATGAGTCCTTCAAGGTTCTTTGTCCTACTTTTCGAAACAGAGTCTCACTCTGTCATCTAGGCTGGAGTGCAGTGAGACAATCACAGTTCACTGCAGCCTTGAATCCTGGGCTCAAGCAATTCTTCCACCTCAGCCTCCTGCGTAGCTGGCATTACAAGCACACGCCACCTTACCCAGCTAATTAAAAAAGTTTTTTGAAGATACATGGTCTTGCTGTTCCCCGACATGGTCTCCAACTCCTGGCCTCAAGCAATCTTCCTCCCTTGGTCTCCCAAAGTGCTGGGATTATATGTGAGCCACCACACCTGACCCCATGTGAACCTTAGAATGGGTTCTTCTATTTTTGCAAAAACTGTCATTGGTATTTTGATAGGGACTGCACTCAATCTCTTCAAAGAGCTTTCTTTTTTTTTTTGAGATGGAGTTTCACTCTCGTTGCCCAGGCTGGAGTGCAATGGCACAATCTCGGGTCACCGCAACCTTCAGCTCCCAGGTTCAAGCGATTCTCCTGCCTCGGCCTCCCGAGTAGCTGGGATCACAGGCATTTGCCACCACACCGGCTAATTTGTATTTTTAGTAGAGACGGGGTTTGTCCATGTTGATCAGGCTGTTCTCGAACTCCAGACCTCAGATGATCCATCTGCCTCAGCCTCCCCAGGTGCGGGGATTACAGGTGTGAGCCACCGCGCCTGGCCAGCTGTCGTCTTTCTGATAAATTATCCAACCCACGAACAAGGGACGTTTCCAGTTATTTACGTCTTCTTTAATTTTTTCACTGTACAAGTCTCTTCCTTCTGACGGCCACTTCAGACATTAGCCTCAATCTCAGAGACTGGTGAGGCCAGCGACCCCAGCTGCCCTCAGCCAACTTTTCAGACGCAGAACCGAATGGGTTTGCGGGGGGTGGTGAGGAAGACCCCGTCGGTCTGAGGAGCTTGCGGGTGAGACGGAGCCCTGGGGAAGGGACGCTGAGGGGCATTTCAGGCGCTGGATGGGGAGGAGATGAGAGCACAGGGAGGGGTCCGCTGAGAGACGGACTTAGCATTTCTCTGAACATAAAATAGACACTTGGGGATACTTTTTTTCTTAGTCATTCCTCAAGCAGTAAATAATATGGAGTAAGTTCATTAACTGTTTAGTGGAAAAGAGCAGAACAGACGGAAGTGCTGTCTGGACCCAGGTCTTGCCTTGGACCACCTGTGTGTCCCCCACCAAGGAATCGAAATGATGCCCACCACACTTCGGGGTCAAAGAGGGCTGCCCGAAGGGAGTCAGGGCAAGGCTTCTGTGAAGTCAATCGCAAAGCGAGGCTGCTGGACGAAGCGGCCCGCCCCACGAGCGATGGGAGGAAGGCTGGGCGCCTGCGGGGTCAGGCTTAGCCCAACCCCTCACCCCGACTCCCGCTCCTGGGCTTGGAGCCCCGGCTTGGAGCCCCAGCGAACGTCAGTGAACACGAGCGGCGTCACTGGTGGAGCTGACTCCAAGGTCCTCTGCAGGCTGATGAGCACAGGGCGCGGGCGGCTGCCAGCACCGCGTTCCCGCGAGTGGGGAACAGGCCCCACCTGGCAGAGGCCGCGGGACGCCCCCAACACCGCGCCGAGCGGAGGAGCAGGGGCGCCCCGGCGGGGAGGACCCACCCGCGCCCCTCGCCCGCCCTGGCCCACCTGGAGAAGGGCGTGGGCCCTGCGCCCTTGAGCTGCAGCTCCCAGCGCTCGCCGGCCGCCGTGCACACCTCGCCCAGGTACATGGCAGCGCCGTCGCCCAGCTGCCCGGCGAACTGGCCGAACTGGTGGCCGCAGTAGCAGTGCGCGGCGGGCTCGGCGCCCGGCAGGAGCGCGTTGCCGCTGAAGAACAACGCGACCTCGGCCTCTGCCTCGGCCTCGGCCTCAGGCGGCGCCCCCAGGCCCAGCAGCGCCAGCGCGGGCTCCGACAGCGCCACGAGGCGGGGCTGCCGCAACGGGGTGGGCCGCACGCGGGTGAAGCAGGCCCCGGGCACGAGCCGCGGAGTGGTCGAGGCGCCTTCGGGACCCGGAGGCGGCGTCTCCACCGGCAGCGCGCGCAGAGCGCGGTTGTCGAAGCGCAGTCCCGCCAGCCAGCGCGGCGCAGGCTCCATGACGGCGCCCGACAAAGCAGAGCGGGGCACGGGCGACGGGCGGCAGAGGCCGAGGGGCAGGAGTCGGGCAGCAGCGAGGGAGGCGCAGACCCCGACCCTGTGCGCTGCCATCCGCGGGGCCGCTCCCGCCGGAAGCAGGCCTGCCCCGCCCGGAAGCCCCGCCCCGCATGCTCCGTAACCCAGACGCCAGTGGGAGGGGCGGGGCGGTGTCGTGCCGGGCACTGATTGGCTGCCTCGTCCGTCTGTTCGCATCTCTAGTCCAGAGAGTCGGAGGCGTAGGGGTGGCAGCCGGTGTCTTGGGGCGCCGGCTGCCGCGAGTGGGGTGACAGTTGGTGACGTCCCCGAGACCGCCACCGGCGACCCCGCCCTGGCAGCCCTGGATTTCCTCAGCTGCACCAGAGCCGGCAGTCCGGTCGGGTCGGGCAGGGGCTTAGCGCCGCGCCCCACAGGTGGCCGGGACCCCACCCGGCCCCCGCCGCGGCTCTGGGCCGCCGGAGCCTCGCGCCGCCTCTCGGGGACCTAGTCCCCTGGCCTCCCGCCTCTTCGGCCCCTCTCCTGTTGTCTGGGAGGGAAGGGGTCTTGGACCCGGCACCGCCCCCGGAACCGAGCCGGGGCTCGGAGAGGCCCCGCGAGGCTGCAGGCGCAGACGCTCCCAGAGGGCTGGGCGGGCACCGGCGACCGCGGCTGGCCTGAGGGGCCCGGCCCCCGGGGGAGGAGTTTGGGTTCCGCTTGGCCGACGGAACGCGGGAGTTCAGACGAGCCCGAGGCCCTCCCGCTTTCCGGCTCCTCCCCGATGAGAGGCGGGCGTCCGCGGACCCTGGATGCGCTTCCCGCCGGCCTGTGGAGCCCACCCTTCACGTCCAGAAGCTGCATCCAGAACCTTCTCCTGGGGCCACAGCGCGGGCTTTCGAGACCCCTCGTGACCGCAGCTCCGCGCTTCGGGGTAGCCTGGCGAAGCCCTCGGGACCCTCCGTGTGGGTGGGTGGGTGACGCGGTGAGCGCCCAGTGCCCGACACTCCCCTGCAGTCCAGCCTTCCTGCCGCAGCCCCCGCCAGGCACTCTGGCCGCCCGTTCGCAGCATCCGCCTGGACAGGTGTGACCCCTCGGGCCCTGGGCCCCCTGGCCTCAGTCTGGTCCACACTCTGGAATCCGTGGGACCGGGTATGGAGGGTCGTGTCAGGCCACTTGCATCCCACAGGTCAGCATGGAGGGACAGTGGTCCCGGCTCCTTTGCTGGGAACCAGGCAAGTTCCCCCAGGGCCCCGGCAGGGCTGCCAGCACCCGCTGCCCGGGAGCACAGGGAAGAGACCAGGATCCTTCATTACCTGAGCCCCATTTCCACACATCACAAAACAGCAGTTTCCAAAATTAGAATTTATTTCAGTTTCTGCGGAACGAATCCCCGAGTGTGGCGGGAAGGACACGGCCAGCTCCTGACGCACACCCGATTTGATTCAACCTTGAGTCAGCAGACACAACCAGAGATCGCCGGGGTCCAGGCTGAGGGTGCACGGGCCATGTCCTGGACAGCCAGGAGGGACTCCCCGCACACAGGCGGCCGCCGGGCAGGAGCCAGGCACACACAGTCTGTCCACAGACGGCCAGGACGCCCCTGGGTACCCCCTCGCTCCGGGGGGCTCAGGACACAGGCTCCCAGCTGAGGCCCCGCCTGGGCCCAGAGCTGACATTCGGCTGCACACAAGCCCACTCGGGACAGACCTAAGAACACAAATTCTGTCCCCGCGGGCTTAAGGCTGGTGTTTTTTGACATTTACTTCAGTTTTTCTCTTTGAAGTTAAAATTACCTGAGTAAAAGATTTTGAGACATTAAAAAAGCCAAAAACACAGAATCCCTGCTGGCAGACGGCGTCGAGGAGGTGGCAGCCAGGCCCAGGATGCCAGGGGCATGGTGGGGTCGGCTGGAGCTTGAGGCCCGGGCCTTTCCCAGTTCTCGCCTGCCAGGGAGCCCTCAGGAGCCGCCCCTGGCAGGATACTCCCGTGGCCAGAGCACAGGAAGGCACAGTGAGGTAGGGACAGTGGCCATTGTCCCCCATCGGCCACCAGGGCTGAGGGGGCGCACGCCTCGGTCTCTTCTCCAAGCCCCTGCCCCCCGGAGCTGGGCGTCTTGTCCAGAAGCCAGTGAATGGCCCCTGCAGTGTGGGGTGGGGGGGCTGCGGGAGGCCTGAGCTCAGACAGTTAAATAATTCTTTATTTGGGTGGGCTGGGGAGGGGTGATGGGATCAGGAGGGCAGGCGAGGCCCGGCCCAGACCCCCATGGGGGGTGGCAGGGGCCTCGGGTGGGCTTGGATGCGCCTGGCATCTAGGAAGTGCCTTGGGGGCACCAGCTCCTCGGGGGCCCCTGAGCGTGTAGGGAGCGGCTCCTACTTGTGCCGGGCCTCAGTCACCCTCTGTAGGCAGTACTGCGTGGCGGGCAGCGACAGGAGCAGGCTGGCGGCGCGGCGGCCCATCCAGTACAGGCTGTAGCCCAGCAGGCCGAAGAAGGCGGCCTTCACGGCCAGCCGAGACACTCTGCCGGAGATGGACGGCGGGGGCACGCTGGGGGAGGGAGGGGGCGCTGGGCCTGGCTGGGCGTGGGCTCCCCACACCCCAGCCCCCATGCCTGGGTCACTGCCACGTGCGGCTGGCCTCCCAGGGGCTCAGCCTCCACCTGGGGGGCTCTCAGGGCGGGCTGGGCCTCGGGAGGTGGGCGCTCACGTCATGATCTCCTGGATGTTGAGGTCGGTGCTCCAGTTCTTCTCTATGCCAGGCACGTGCCCCATGCCCACCACACCCACGACCACGGAGGGGACGCACTTCCTGGGCTCAGCTGTGGGGGGGACAAGGGATTAGTACCTGCTCAGGCCTCAGCCTCACAGGACCCCATGCCCAAGGGCAGCCGTCACCGTCAGAGGCCCGAGGCAGCTCGAGGCGCCGGGCGGCCTGGCGCAGCATGTAGGTCAGGTAGACATCGCGCTCGGAGACGATGGTGCGGTGCAGGTCAGGAAACTCGCCGATCATCTCGGCCATCATCTGCTCCAGCAGGTCCTTCTGCTTGCAGCGCTCCACGTCATCCTTGCTGTGGAGAGGGGTGGCTGCAGCCCACAGGGATGGGGCAGCGGTGGGGGCTGGCACCATGGGTGCCAGGCAGGGACCACAGCACGTTTGTTTGGGATTCATGGTGGAAGGGAAAGGGTAGGAGGGAAGGCCTTGAGTGAGGCTCAGCCTGGGCAGGCGTGGCCACGCTTGGACATGCACAGGAGGACCTGGAGCCTCCCACAAACCACCCTGCAGACCACCCAGGGTCCTGGGGGCAACCCTACCTGATCGGGTCTGACAGGAAGCACAGGCCCCAAGCCAGCCTGACTTTCTGCCAGAAGGAAAGTGCGGCAATGGCCCTCTTGAAGGTGACGGGGATGGGCCGGTCACCCAGGTGGAACTTGCAGAAAGGCACCTTGCTGGCCTGGAGCAGAGGCTGGGCGTTGGGAAACAGTGGGAGCCCAGAGCCACCCCTGCGAGCCACACCCCATGCTCACCCACCAGCTTGCCCTGTGCCCACCTCCTTGAAGGCCTCCCTGAACTCGCCGCCCGGGGCCATGCCCAGCTGCTCGGTGATGTGTGCAGACACCTTCAGCAACAGCATCTGCATCAGCCCCGACATGAGCCCGTTCTGCAGAGAGAGGGAGTGGGTGTCAGCTGGGTGGGGTGGGGGTGGGGGTGATGAGCCCGCTCTGCAGAGAGAGGGAGTGGGTGTCAGCTGCGTAGGGGGGCAGGGGTGCACAGGGGACACCAGCGCAGAGCCCCACCCCGGCCCCCATGCTGTGTCCTCGGCCCCCTCCCCAACAGGCACAGGACCACCCTAGCAAGCAGAAGGTCAGACCAGAGCAGGGAGTTCTAGCCCAACAGGCACTTCTCAAAGGTAGCTCCTTTCAGAAAAGGGCTTCGTGAGGCAGTCTCAAAGGGCCGAAAGGGGCTGCCTCGAGCTGGCACGGATGCTCAGCGCTGGGCAGGCAGGCTCGAAACTCACACCCGCCTGCTGGGGCCAGCACAGCACTGCCACAGGTGCAGACGCCGGGCCACCCACATCATAGCAACCACAGCCTAAGGCCCACTGCCCCTGGGTCTCGCCAGCCGGCTGGGGCCAAGGGGCTGTCCACGTGTGAAGGAGATGCGTCCCTGGGAAGGGGAGCAAAGCCTGGGGGCCACGCACCACCGGGTGATTGCTTGCACCCTGCACGCCCCCAGGGAAGGCCTGGCTCTGAGCCCTGAGCCCTGGGCCCTGGGCAGACCCCGCCTGATGGAGTGCCTATGTTTCCCAGGGGCCCAGGCCACCCTGGAGAGTCCAGGCTGAGGGTGAGATGGGCACCGGGCCTTGGTTTGCTGGGACCGACTCCACCTCTGGAGGGGCTGAGACCTGAGCTGGGTCGGGCTTGTGACTGACCCCAGTGGAAACCCAGATGCTGGGGCACAGTGAGCCTCCCCGGCTCCCTCGGGAGGGGACGGGTGAAGAAGCACCTGGTGTCTCCCTGCCCCTGCCCCACACGCTCTTCCCTCTGTGACGCTGCAGCCCTGCAGACGTCTGTGCCCCTTTGAGATTCCTGGGCCCCAGGCTCTGGCAGGGCGGCTGCCCGGGGGACCGCCCTCTGCAAGGCAGCTCACAGAGGTCTTTGGTGACTTCCCTCACCTGGAGAAACTAAAAAATGAAAGGCCAAATGTTTGGGGACATTTCTACAACATCTCATGACAATGGTTTCCTTTAACCAAGGCGGGAGGCAAGCTGACCAGGGCTGGGGCCAGGCGTGCTGGGTCCCCTCTGAAAACACGAAGACTGACCAGGCACAGTGACTCACGCCTGTCATCGCCAAGCTTTGGGAAGCTGAGGCGGGTGAATCACCAGGTCAGGAGTTCGAGATCAGCCTGGCCAACATGGTAAAACCCCGTCTCTACTAAACATACAAAAATTAACCGGGCGTGGTGGCACAAGCCCGTAGTCCCAGCTACTTGGGAAGCTGAGGCGGGAGAATGGCTTGAACCAGGGTGTCAGAGGTTGCGGTCAGCCGAGGTCAGCTGAGATCACGCCACTGCACTCCAGCTTGGCGACAGAGCAAGAGTCTGTCTCAACAGAGAACAAACAAAAAGAGACATGAGAAAGTCCTGCCTCTCGGGTCACCACAGGGCTGGAGGAGGGGAACAGGAGCTCTGAGCCCCACTTCGGGCCTGGGAGGCCAGCCCTGTGCCGAGACCCGCCCCAGCCCAGCGATCGCTCAGCAACCTCGTCCTCAGGCGACCGGCCCCTGCCTCGGCTCGGAGAGCACCCATCTCCTCCTCCCTTGCCTGAAACCCAGTAACGGAGCCTCATGCCTTTCTCCTGGCCTGGGGAAGGTCCCCCACCTGGTAGAGCCCCAGGGCAGGCCAGGCACGGCCACACTGACTGGGGGCACAGCCTGTGGGAGGGACCCCGGCCCTGGCTGCGCACCTGCCTCACAGCCTGCTGCAGCTTCTCCAGGCTGAGCTCCTGGGCTTCCCGCAGCAGCGTGCTCTCGTCCATCTTCAGCATGGACACGCGGTACTGGCACAGCTCCACGACCACCACGTCAGGCTGGACCTCCCGGATGGTCTGCAACAGCCGTGGGTCACACCTCGGGGACACGGCCTGTGCCCTGCCCCTCGGCACAGCGGACACCAGCACTGGGGGCCCCACCGCAGGGCTGGCCAGCATTGGCTTCCCCCCAGGGCTAGCCAACCCTGACGCTCAGTGACAGCTCAGTTCTTTAAGGAGAGAGGAAGCTGTGAAGCTGGGTCACTTGTAGAACGGGGACGCACAGGGCGTTCACGGCTCCCAGGCAGGAAGCCCACCTCGCCGCCCCCACAGTGGCCACGGAGACACACGGGCCCACAGGCCCACGAGTGCAGGACGCAGGAGCTTATCGCCAACCTGCTCACCTTCACCACGTCCCTCTTGCTGTCGTCGCTGAAGTGGGCTGTCCCCACCACGTACACCCTGCTCCCGTCCTCAGCCACCAGCTGGGTCACGGTGCGCGGCAGGTCGGGCCGCGGGCGCCGCCGCTTCAGCTTCATCTCCAGGAGCAAGTTGAAGGCGTCCACGTCGGCTGCAGCAACAGCACAGGCCATCGTGGGGCGGTGCCCACGGGCAGCCCAGGCTCTGGGACCCTCCCAGGTTCTGAGGACTGAACAGGTGAGGGGCACACACTCCCCAACGAGCCCCACGCCCCCCACGCTCCCTGAGCCCCACACCCCACACGCTCCCCGATGAGCCCCACGCCCCACACGCTCCCTGAGCCCCACGCCCCACACGCGTGGCCTGCCTGGCGACGGGAACACCAGCTACCACCTCTGTGGGCTGGACGCCTTCGAGAAGCCAGGGCCTCAGGAATCCTGTGCCCCCCATACACTGTGAGGGCGAGCTTAGGGGCTGCTGTGGGTGACACACGGCATGGTGGACAGTGGGGGGCGGGTGCCCCGGGGGGCTCAGCTAGGGGAGGGCTCTGAGGAGGCACAGCCGGTGTCCCCACCACAGGAGGGGCCCTCATACTGCTCACACTCCTTGTGCTCAGAGCCCCCTATGCCCAGGGCTGGCCTGTGCTGCTGGCAGCCCTTCCAAGAGGCTCCGCTGCCAGGCAGGGCCCAGGGCCAGCTGCTGTTGGGGGTCAGGTCTGCCCTCGGGGGCACTGGGCCTAGCAGCACCCACCCCAGGCCTCGGCCAGGGCCCCTGCTCTCCACAGACTCCAAGCCCCTGACAGCGGGCCCCCGCGCCTTCTCCCTGACTCAATAGCTCAACACCAGGGAACGAGCCAGGGCCTTGAGGGAGACGTACACAGGTTCTGGGGGTCTCCGGAAAGCACCCTGGGCACCGGCTCTGAAGCCTCTGACGGCACAACAGGCTCCACGTCGGCCTGCAAGTGAAGGGAGAGTTCCCGTCAGGGTCCGCGCACCCTGGAAAGGGCCCCGTGGCCGCTCCGTGGAGCCTAGGCCCTGCACGGCCAGGACTCCTCCTGCTTGGCCGTCACTGGGCAGACAGGGCCACCAGGCACGCCAGCCCAGGGCCCCCTCCCTCAGAGGTGCCCCCTGCCTGACCCCGGAGAACCCCGTGAAGATCATCTTTGCAGAGCAGCAGCCACGGACTGACCCCAGGAGCCCACACAGTGCAGAGGCCCGCATGCCTCTGTGCAGAGAGCCCAGCCCGACCTCACCTCATGCGCTGGCTGTTGCTCCTCCCCGTCCATGGCTGCGTGGTGACTTCCTGCACCCGTGGGGAGCCTGAGGAGAGGCATGAGAAGTGGAGTTTCCACCTGGAGCCCCAGGCCTGGCACAGGGCTCACGGCATAACGCCCGGTCTAGAACCATCTGCTGGGCAGGACTGCGGCCTCCTTCCCCCATATCCCCGAATGCCTCCTGCCCATGAAAGGCTACTGAGGTCCAGGGTCCGTTCTGGTCAGGGCTGGGTGGAGAAAGGCCAGCAGGTCCCTGGGGACCCCCACCCCAAGCAAAATGCAGGTGGGCCTAGGAGGGTTGCTGGTGCACGGGCCTCAGAACAGGGCCAGGGCAGCCCACTCCCACCGCGGCACAGCGGGCACACACAGGAAGGCAGCCTGGGGTCCGTGCATGGTCTCAGGACACAGCAATGTGGCTGCTGACCCGTGGCGCAGACCCCAGGGCCTTCGTCACAAAGCCACTTCCCCTTTTGGTAACTACGGCCCAGGCAACAATGTTAGCACAGAGTCGGTACAGATGGAGGGATCCGCAAAGCACACAAGTCAGCGTGTTGGGAGCCGAGACCTTCTCTCCCAGTTTAAGCGGAAAAAAAGGCAAATGAAGCATGGAAGGCAGCACGCTAGAAACTGGACAGGGTGGGGCCACCAGGAGGAGGCTGCCCCGAGGTGTCATAGCTCCCCACCGACTCTCCTGAGGGAAAGGAAACAGCCAGGCGCCTGCAGCGCTGGGGGCACACACTGGCCAAGCCGCAAGGCACTGCGGGACCTGCATGGAGCTCTCCAAGGCCAGGGCAGGGACTGTCCTCCCACGTGGCTCTTCCTGAATGTGCTCAGCCCTGGAACACCAGGAACGAGTGTTTACAAAGTCAACAGCTCGTGCATGTCCTGGCGGATGGATGTGTCGCCAGGCGGAGTCATTAAAATACTCAAAACAGGCTGGGTGCGGTGGCTCATGCCTGTAATCCTGGCACTTTGGGAGGGCAAGGAGGGCAGATTGCCTGAGCTTAGGAGTTCAAGACCAGCTTGGTCTCGAACAAACTAGCCTGGCAAACCCCCATCTCTACTAAAAATACACAAATTAGCCAGGCATGGTGGCGCACACCTGTAATCCCAGCTACTGCGGAGGCTGAGGCAGAATGGCTTGAACCCGGGAGGTGGAGGTTGCAGTGAGCTGAGATCACATCACTGCACTCCAGCCTAGGTGACTCTGTCTCAAAAAAAAAAAAAAGTGGCCCAGGCACGGTGGCTCACACCTGTAATCCCAGCAGTTTGGGAAGCCAAGGTGGGTGGATCACCTGAGGACAGAAGTTGGAGAACAGCCTGGCCAACATGGTGAAACCCCATCTCTACTAAAAAAAAATACAAAAATGATCTGGGCATGGTGGTGCATGCCTGTCGTCCCAGCTACTCAGGAGGCTGAGGTAGGAGAACAGCTTGAACCCAGGAAGTGGAGATTATAGTGAGCTGAAATTGTGTCACTGCACTCCAGCCTTGGCAACAGAGTGAGACTCTGTCTCAAAAAAATAAAGTAAAAAAAAAACAAAAAACGATGAGCCATTGGAAACCATTCTAAGCTGCCTAGTTGTGCCCAGTATTGTGGTTTTGTCTTGAAGTGTCTGCATCAGTCAGAGACGAGCATCTGCGGGGAAACGACAGGGCTTCTAGGATGCGCCTGGGAAGGTCCCGTGCCCGGGGTTCTAGGATG
>PVKP010019444.1:0-42429 GCA_004027715.1 Plecturocebus donacophilus | reverse complement strand
ATTTTTTCCCATTCTATTGGTTGTCGATTCACTCTAATGACTGTTTCTTTTGCCGTGCAAAAGCTGTGGAGTTTTATTAGGTCCCATTTGTCTATTTTGGCTTTTGTTGCCAATGCTTTTGGCATTTTGGTCATGAAGTCCTTGCCTACACCTATGTCCTGAATGGTTTTGCCTAGATTTTCTTCTAGGGTTTTTATGGGGTTAGGTCTTATGTTTAAGTCTTTAATCCATCTGGAGTTAATTTTAGTGTAAGGTGTCAGGTAGGGGTCCAGTTTCTGTTTTCTGCACATGGCTAGCCAGTTTTCCCAACACCATTTATTAAACAGGGACTCCTTTCCCCATTGTTTGTTTTTGTCAGGTAGAAAAATATTTTAATAGACCTTTAGTTAAAGAAGATAGATGGTTGGCAAATAAATATATAATAAGGTTTTCAACATCATTACCCATTAGGAAAATAGAAATTAAAACCATAAAGAGATATGATTACATACTCACTAGAATGGCTAAGATAAAAAATTCACCAGTCCTCGTGTTGGAACTCTCACACACTGCTGGTGGAAATACAAAATGGATGTCCACTTTGGAAAAACCATTTGACAGGTTAAAAAAAAAAAAGTTAAACATATCCCTACTGTGAGACCCAGCCATTCCCCTCCTAGGTATTTTCCAGAGAGAAAATAAAGCATATATCCAAACAAACACTTGCATATGAGTATACATAGCAGCTTTATTTGTGATAGCCATTGTCAAGTTTGAGCCCCAACTGAGGCCCAAGAAGAGTGGGTGGAAGTGGAGGGGCAGGAAGCTGGAAGAACACTTGAGAGACATCAGGTAGACGGGACATGGCTTTATTTAACCCTGCTCTCACAGTGTCAGTGCTGCATTTGTACACCTCACAGACAACAGTGGCTCAGAGCCAGGTGATCAGCTTTCCCATGTTATGGCTACATAGCTGTGATGACATAATGCATGAAATTGTGCGCCTGTGCTCCAGTCCCACTGAGTTATGCAGAATGTTTGCCTGTGCCTATGCCTGCCTGGCTGCAGTGCAGCTATATTCCTTACAGCCATGTATTCACTTATTTAAAATTCCCAACCATTCTATAAGTAGGTACCCTCCGTATCCTTATTTTCTAGAATACTGTTAGGAAGTAGGGTCACTGGCTGGAGAAGGGAAGCCACATATGTTGTGTTAACATATTTGAAATTTCCTTATGGGAAAGGGATTAAACTTGTTTTATATAACAATCAGGTAACAAGTATTTATCTAATATGAAAGGTAAACAAAGCACAGTGGATGAAGATGCAGGTAGGGAAATCTGTTTCAATTCAGTGTAGAAGTAGTAATTAGTGTTCTGTTCTTGTCTGTCAGGATGCCTTCACCTCTCCAGCTTCTTCTGTTAGCAACCTGGTACTTGGTTATAGGAATGAGCAAGGGGCTGGGAGCGGGTGACTCACATCTGTAATCCTGGCACTTTGGGAGGCAGAGGCAGGTGGATTATATAAGGTCAGGAGTTCGAGACCAGCCTGGCCAACTTGGTAAAACCGGTCTCTACTAAAAATACAAAAATTAGCTGGGCATGGTGGCGCATGCCTGTAATCCCAGCTATTTGGAAGTTTGAGGCATGAGAATCACTTGAATCTGGGAGGTAGAGGCTGCAGTGAGCCAAGATCACACCATTGCACTCTAGCCTGGGTGACAGAGTGAGACTCTGTCTCAAAAAAAAAAAAAAAAAGGAATGGACAAGGTCCAGGTCGAGTGAATAATATTCCATCCATCTGGCCACAGTGACTGGTCCAGGGATGCCCATATGGCCACAGCCAGGACAGTCAGAATCCTTAGCCAAATATTTTCTAACTGAACTAGTCTTTTCTTTCAGTTGCTGAAATTTTTGGCTATGGGTCCAGAACAGTTTGAGGGCATGCTCCCTGCTGCACAGGGAAAGTTCATCTGCAGAAGGCTTTCAGCACAAGTGTTCATAGCATGAATTAGTTATGAAGTGATTGATCGATTAGAGAACATGATCTGTGTGATATTCCAACTGCTATTATTATAACCTCATCCCAAACTAGCAAGTAGAGTAGGAAAAACATAGTTGGAAGCAACACCAGCTGCAATGTCTGAGTGACTTCACGTTTCATTTATCAAAGCACTGGGTGATAAAGTTGACAAGAATGTGTACAAGTTGTTCTAATGATATGGGTGGCGGAAATAGTAAAAGACTGGCCATCATTCTTGAGAAAGAGCTATATATAATGCAGAAATGAAAGATAATAAAAAGCCTAGAAAGCCTTAGATTCAGACTAATTTAATATTAAATGGTGAGAGGTGCTGGAATAATAAAATATAGATCATTAAATAATAAACTTCTCTATGAGAAAAGGAAGAATCCTATAGAAGACTAAAGAGGTCAGGGAAGGGCCTTATTTAAATTGAAATCTATTAAATTACCCATATGAAATGATTTTTTTTAGGTCAAAATTGTCAAATAATAGCAGTTTCATATGATTTTTTCTAATATATAGGCTCTGTATTTTGTTATGTCAAATGAGAAGCAAGATGGTTTCTGAGTTATTGAATGGCTAATTACAAAGTTTCTGTTTAATATCCCAGGAAAGTTTTTTTTTTTTTTTTTTTTTTTTTTTCTGACGCAGGTCTCGCCCTGTTACCTAGGCTGGAGTGCGGTGGTGCAATCATAGCTCACTGTAACCTCAAACTACTGTGCTTAAGTGATCCTCCTGCCTTGGTCCCCCAAAATGCTGGGATTAAGGTGTGAGCTACCACATTCAGCCCACAGGCTGGGTGTGGTGGCTCACGCCTGTAATCCCAGAACTTTGGGAGGCTGAGGCGGGCGGATCACCTGAGGTTGGGAGTTCCAGACCAGCCTGACCAACATGGAGAAACCCTGTCGCTACTAAAAAATACAAAAAAATTAGGTGTGGTGGCCCATGCCTATAATCCCAGCTACTCAGGAGGCTGAGGCAGGACAAACGCTTGAACTTGGGAGGCAGAGGTTGTGGTGAGCCAAGATCACACCATTGCACTCCAGCCTGGGCAATAAGAGCAAAACTCCATCTCAAAAAACAAAACAAAGCAAAACGAAAAAAACTACATAGTGGGATTTAGGAATGCTTCAGGAAGAGGTATTTACAATGGGTATTGAAGGCTACTTGAATTAATGATGGAGATGGAATAGAAAAATATTCCAGATCAAGGACAGCGTAAGAGAATGCATGAAGAATAGAATAGAATAAAATGGGTATAGTATTCTACCAAATATGTAAGAAAGGAAAAACAAAGTACATATTACTTACTTGTATAAATTTTTAAAATTTCTGAATACTCACAAAAAAACTCTTATCAGTGGTTGACTGTTTGAAATGGTGTGGCTTCCAGGTGGATAAGGAGAGAGGTGGGGGGAAGATTTGCTACTGGAACTAGAGGGGTCCAAGAGAAGACTGAGTGGACAGCAGGACCAGGGTCTTGTTAGATCAGCAGAAACTCGAATGCTTTTTATGAGGTTATAGTTCAGCTTCTTGGTAATGAAGAGCCACTGTGAACTTTAAACACAAGATGGACATGATAAAATCTTTATGGAAGGCTTCAGAATTTGTTCTGGAACACTGAAGTGCAAGAAATGTTACATTCCTTTATGTTCCAAAATCAAATCAAATTTGCTTCAGCCCCCATTCGCCAGAGTTGGCAAAAAATCCCAGTCTCACTGGACATGGCAGTGGGGAGGAGCCATTCTTCCCAACCCCTCAACTCAGAATCATGTGAGTTTTGAGAGCTTATGGGTGTCCTAAAGAGGAATCTTTCAGCCTGTGATCTGAACTTTGCTGTTTCTTCCTACCCTAGGATCAGGGCCAGCTACATAATTTGCAGGGCTCAGTACACAATGAAAACACAGAGCCTCTTGTTCAAAAATTACTAAGAATTTCAAAAGGGCAACAACCAAGCATTAAACCAAACATAGGGTCTTTTGGAGTACAGGGCCCTGCATGGCAGCACAGATCATAGGACCACAAAGCTGGCCCTGGCTTGAAGGCAGGTAACCTAGGGTGGGACACACTTCTTTGCCAAACTGAGATCTAGGAATCTCAGCCATATTTTCCCCAAACCTGGTGCTCATTCTGTAGGCCCTGAACTGTTACCTCGTCACCACCAGCTGTGAGTCTGCCACCTCCAGAGCACTGGTGCCCTGCTTCCTCAGGCCCTCCTCAATTTTTTTAATCGTCTAAGGCTGGGTTTCCCTGGAAGGAGAACCTGAAACAAGGACTTAAGTGCAATAGTTTATTTGAGAAGTTGACCCAGAAGAGAGAGTAAGAGATAGGGGCAGCAGATGAGGGAAAGAGCACAAGGCAATGCATAGATGTATAAGTGAGCTGGACGCTGCTGACCATGCTACCAGCGATTACTGCTGGAGTCAGAGGTAAGGTCAAGAGGATTTGAAGTGTTGAAAGTGCTGTGCAAGAGGTATCCCTTGGCTGGGCACGGTGGCACACGCCTGTAATCCAAGCACTTTGGAGGCCAAGGCGAGTGGATCACCTGAGGTCAGGAGTTCAAGACCAGCCTGATCAACATGATGAAACCCTGTCTTTAAAAAAAAAAAAAAAAGAGGTATCCCTTACAATGTCTCCCAGACTTCAGTGTGCATCAGTCACATACAGATCTTGTTAAAATGCAGATTCTGATTCAGTAGGTCTGGGGTGGCACCTGAGATTCCGCATTTCTACAAACCCAGGTGCTGCTGGTGCTGATGGTCTGCAGATAACATTTTGGGCAGCAGGGCATGACACCATTCCCTAGATGCACCTCAGCCACAACCCTCAGCCTTTCCTCTTGTCTTTCCCAGGGCTCAGACTTGGTACCCAACCTATTAGCATTCAGAGCCTTGGCTGCGAAGGATGGGGAAGGAAGCAGAGCTCCCTTTCTGCCTACAAACTAGAAGACACATGGCACTTAATTTCCTCATCAGGTTACCTGGTCAGGTATGTTTTGTAAAGATAATACAGGTGGCACTATAAGGTGTGAAAAAGAACCACACAGAGAGAGAGACAGCTATAATCAGACAAGTTGATAAAGGCTGAATTGGGGCCCTTTTGGGGATTGGAAGGGAAGCAACCAGAGAGACTTTCCAGGGGTTGATTCAGCCCATGTTAGCAGGAAAGTGAGAAGGAAGGAAAAAAGTTCCAGAGTTTTGCCCCTGGATGTGCCTGGAATGATGAGGGCGCTATTAACAGAGACAGGTGGAGAGCAGCAACAGCTTGTGGGAGGAAAGGAATTCAGTTTTAGCCATGCTAGGTTTCAGGAGCTGTACATCCTTACACCTAAGGCAAGTCCTAGGCATCTATCTAGGGAAGAAGAAATCAAATCAAATGGTAAAAGAAATACAATGATGGGCATCCAGTGAGTTCAGATGTGAAATACAAAGTTTTTTAGAAATAAGAATGTGAACGCCTGTAATCCCAGCACTTTGGGAGGCCGAGGTGGGTGGATCACTTGAGGTCAGGAGTTCAAGACCAGCCTGACCAACGTAGTGAAACCCTGTCTCTATTAAAAAAAAAAAAAAAAAAAAAAAAAAAGTGAGGACAAATGTTCACTGAGTGGAAGAATCTAAAATAATGTAGTGTGGAGAGAGTTGTTTTGGTGGCATAGGGTAATGCTACTCAGAAGTCTAGGAGAAATAAAAAGAAAACCTTTGCTTATAAGCAGGCATGTAGCATTTTCTTTTATAATAAACCGTGAAAAATCTTTCAGAAAATCTTTGTGCAAAGCTTCCAAGAAAGCTGATCTGGTCCTTGCCATTGTCTGCTTTGTTGTTAAATATAGAATCTGAGGCTCTGGACTTGCTCATCTGGTATCTTTTATGAACACTGCTTGTACATAAAATATTCTTCTGTGTCCCATTTAATGTGGTCACATAAATATATTTAGGTATGCAAGATTTTTTTCCCTTTTTTTAAACTGGGCTTTTTTTAAACTGACAATTTTATGAGGGAAAAAATTCATACCTATAAAACAACTGCTACAGCTTTTTGGTTGTTTCTCCAATCCTTATCAGTGTAAACACACAGAATGTACATCTTCACTTTGAGATTGTCTGTGAATCATTGGTGTGCAGATTGTTTAATGACCACATATTCCTCCCATTTCTGTTCTTATCTCCCTTTGTAATGTGACCTAGAGGTGAAGTTGATTGCATCTCCTCTTGATCTCTGCTGACCTTATGAACGGCTTTGCCCAGCAGATTGTAGTTTCTGCTCTTGCCCTCCTGCAATACTGCCATTGTCATGTGAAGGAGCTTGGAATAGCCTCCTTGCTATGACAGACCATGTGGAGACAGAAAGGCCCACTTTCAAACACCAGACATGTGAGCAAGGCCTTTTTACACCATCCAACCTGAGTTGAGCTACCAGATGATCATAGTCACAACAGTAAACCCAGAACAGGCCAACCAAAAAACCATTTAGCTGAGCCCAGCCCAAATTGCTCACCCACAGAATTGTGGACAAATGAAATGGTGCTTGCTTTAAGTCACTAACTTTTAGATAGTTTGTACATAATAATAGATAACTGATAGAATTTGGTATCTGATATTTGCTTCTGATTTGGAATCAGCATTATTTTTATATAATTTTTCATATATTGAATAAGGTGTAAGATAATAATTTTAAAAGGCTATACCCAGTTCTATTATGTTATCTTACCATATTTTACTTAAACTTTTCCCAATATTTGGACATTTGGTTTACATAAAGTTTTTCATTTTTATGGATATTGTTCTAAAATATTTGTATAAATGGTTTCTAAATTCTTTCCTGTTGTTTTCTTAGAAAAATTTCTTACCAAAAGTGGAATCAGTAGAGGAAAGAATGTCAAGTGTTAACTCTCTTTACATATTGCTTGACTGCTTTCCAAAAGATTGTTATCAATTTATAGGGCAGCCAGCTGTGTACCTGTCTCCCTGTGCCCACTTGGCAACTTTTTTTAATTTAGCAATTTTTAAATTGAGATGTGCTATGATCTGAATGTTTGTGTGCCCCCTAAATCTGTATGTTGAAATCCTAATCCCCAAGATGATGGTATAGGAGGTGGAGGCCTTTGAGAGATGATTAGGTTATGAGGTTAGATCCTTGTGAATGGGATTAGTGCCCTGATGAAAGTGGCCAGAGAGACACCCCTTGCTACTTCTGCTGCAGTTACAGTGAGAAGACAGCCATCTATGAGAAACAGGCCCCCACCAGACACTGACTCTGCCAGTGCCTTGATCTTGGACTTCACAGCCACCAGAACCATGAGAAATAAATTCCTATTGTGTATAATCCACCTAGTTTATTGCATTTTGTTATAGCAGATCAAACAGACTAAAACAATGTATAACATATATGTGGTAGAGTATATAAATATTAACTTTATGGCTTGATTAATATCTACAGATAGACAGAGATGGACAGATAGATAGATAAATATACAGGCTCTGTGTAATCATCACCCATATGAAGACGCAAAACATTTCCAGCTCTCCAGAAGTTTCTCTTGTGCCCCTTCCCAGTCAATACCACCTGCAGAAGTAACCACATTCTGCAGAATTAATCTATGATGACTTCCACAATCATAGATTAGTTTGCCTAATCTTGAACTTCATATAAATGGAACCATACTCTTGTGTACTCTTGCATGCCTGCCTTCTTTTGTTCATCACTATATCTGTGAAATTCATCCATCTGGTTGTTGCATATGGCAGTGGGTCATTCTTTCCATTGCTGAGTATTATTCCACTAAGTGAGTATGCCATATCTTCTTTACACATTCTTCATTTGATGGGCATATGTGTAGTTTTTCTTTTGATGTTATTAAGCAATGATTAAAAAAATTTTTTTCAATTATTTTAACAGCTCAATAGATGTGTATTGGTGCCTTAGAGGTGATTCATTGATAATATCCTCAATTACTGTTGGAGTGTAGCAGAGGAGGGACTAGGGACTAGTTTGAATGAGTGGGCAGGGAGCAGAAGATAAAGACTCTGTAAGTCATGCTGAGGAACTTGGGCTTTGCAGCATGAACAGAGGGGAGTTGCTGAGGGATTTGAAGCAAGGGAGGGAATTTATCAAATTTGCATTTTAAGGAAATAACTCTAGCAGTGGGAAGGAGAGCAGATGATTTGAGAAAAAGACTGAAGGAGGAAGATTCCTAGGCAGAAGGCTAGGCAATAGCACAGGTGAGAGATAAGCTGGCATGAAGTAATATAGCAGCAACAGAACTAGTGTCTGATGGGATTTGGGGGATGAGAAGGTGGGAGGAAGTAACTAAGGGTTTCTGCTGGGTAACTAGGGTGGTGATAGAGGCATGGACTAACATAAGAAGTAAAGTTGGGGAGCAGGAAAAGACAATACACTGAGAAAGATACCAAGGTTTTCTTGGATATGTTGAATTTAAGATATATGTGGCATGTCCAGGTCGAGCTACGTAACAGCTGGATATGTAGCCCTGGAATTCAGGAAAGTGGTCCTGTTAGAGATTTCATCAGCACGTGGTAGAAAAGTTAGTTAGAAAATCACTGAGGGAAAGAAGGCAGGCAGTAAAAAGGGAAGCCAACGAAGGAGGTAACAGGAAAGATGTGGGTCTTAGAAGTTCAGGGGAGAAAAATTTAAAAAGGGAATACCTACAGAGTGGGAGCCAGATTGCAGTGAGTTGAGGAAATGGAACGGAGTCATTAATTTGCCTTTTAAGAAATTGAGCTGCAGATAAGAAGAAAAATGATGGTGTCATGGCCAAGATCAACGTCTTCTTCTTCTTTCTTTCTTTCTTTTTCTTTCCCAGGGTCTCATTGTGTTCTCCAGGCTGGAGTGCCGTGGCGCAATCAAAGCTCACTGCAGCCTCAACCTCCTGGGCACGGGTGATCCTCCCATCTCCCACCTCAGACTCCCAAGTAGCCGGACTACAGGAACACTGCACAATATCAGCTAATTTTTTACTTTTTGTAGAGATGGGGGTCCCACTATGCTGCCTAGGCTGTAAGATCAACTTTTTAATTTATTTTTTAAATGATAGAGATATGAACATGTACATAGGATATTGAGAATAAGAGATTGAACAAGTATGGGAGGGAGACAATAATTGACGGAATGAGATCCTGGAGTTGAGAGCAGGGGGTGGAGATTATGCACAGAGATAGAGGGATTGAATAGGTAAAAGGCCATTTTATCCTCTGAGACAGAAGGAAACCCCCCAAAAGAAAATGAAAATCATCACTTTGTGAAAATACTACCCCACTCAGCAGTGTGGTTTGCCCCAGTAGCTTTCAGCAACTTGGGTATAGGAGATTGTTTGGTTCTGCTACTGTTGACCACGGAGATAGTTTCTAGTTATTCAATATTTTAAGTAATGGAAAAAACTTACTTTTCATCTCTTCCTTTCTTTCTTTCTTACAAAATGTAACATTACTTTCTTGTCTGTGAGGAACAAATAACAGGACTGAATAAAAAAAGAAAAAAAAATTGTAACATTACTAATACAGTTGGACACCTGATCGCGTTTCTTTCTTCTACTTTGAGTAATCACTATTCTGAAGTAGCAATGGTGTTCTCATACAGCTAATGTTATATTTTCACTAACCATGTAGTACCCATAATATAAAGCATTGTTTAATATGCTTTAAAGCTTTTTAAAAAATTGATATTCTACTATATTATTCTGCAACTTGCTTCCTTTATTCATTATCATATTTTTGACATTTATCCATATTAACTCATGAGGAAAAAATGAGATCCGATGTATTTTAGCTGCTCTGTGTTTTTACTGTCAAAAAATACCACAGTTTATTTATCCATTCTCCAACTTTGTTTCCGGTGTTTCATTCTTATAAAAATGAACATGTGCAAAGCTTCCTTTGTGAAGATGATTTTCACATTAAAAGAATGTGTATCTTTTTTTTAGGTAGTATTTTATAAACATCAATAAAATCAAGTTGCTCAACAGTGTTGCTGAAATCTCTTGTGTCTTTACTAACTTTTGTCTGTTCTATCAATTACTGAGAGATGGGTATTAAGCTGTTCAAGCATGGTTGTGGGTTTGTCTGTTTTTCCCTTTAGTTCTCTAGGTTTTGCTTTATATACTTGAAACTTTATTACTATATGTATACACATGTGGAAGATTATGTTTTATTGATGAATTGACTCTTTTATCATTAAAATGTCCCTCTTTTTTTAGCTTTAAACTCACCACTACACTCAGAATCTGTTTATTTATTTATTTATTTTGAGACAGAGTGTCACTCTGTTTGTTGCCCAGGCTGGAATGCAGTGGCATGATCTTGGTTCACCGCAACCTCCGCCTCTGGGGATTCTCCTGCTTCAGCCTCCTGAGTAGCTAGGATTACAGGCATCTGCCACCATGCCCAGCTAATTTTTGTAATTTTAGTAGAGATAAGGTTTCACCATGTTGGCCAGGCTGGTCTTGAACTCCTGACCTCAGGTGATCTACCTGCCTCAGCGTCTCAAAGTGCTGGGATTACAGTCTCTTTATAGAAATAATGAGACTTCATATTGCTTTTTTTTTTTGAGACAGAATCTCTCTCTGTCACCAGGCTGGAGTACAGTGGCATAATCTCAGCTCACTGCAATCTCCGCCTCTCAAATTCAAGCGATTCTCCTGCCTCAGCCTCCCGAGTAGCTGGGATTACAAGCCTGCGCCACCACACTCAGCTAATTTTTGTACTTTTTAGTAGAGATGGGGTTTCACCACGTTGGCCAGGATGGTCTTGATCTCCTGACCTCATGATCAGCCTGCCTTGGCCTCCCAAAGTGCTGGGATTATAGGCATGAGCCACTGCGTCCAGCCCATATTTCTTAACATGAAGTCTATTTTGTCTGATATTAATAGAGCCACTCCAGTTTTCTTATAATAAGTGTTTGTTTGGTATATTTTTACCATTCCTTTACTTTCATGCTATATATGTACTTAAATGTACAGGGTGTCTCCTGCAAATAGCATTTAATTGGGTTTGATTTTTATTTATATTTAATTTAATTAATTATTTTGTTTTTTTTAGTTACAGAATCTTGCTCTGTAGCCCAGGCTTAAGTATAGTGGCATGATCATAGTTCATTGCAGCCTTAAACTCCTGGGCTCAAGCAATCCTCCCACCTCAGCCTCCTCAGTAACTGTGACTACACCACCACATCAGCTATGTTTTAATAATTTTTTTGTAGAGACAGAGTCTCACCAGGCTGGTCCAAACTCCTGGTCTCAAATGATACTCCTGCCTCAGCCTCCCAAAGTGCTGGGATTGCAGGTGTAAGGCACTGCACCATGCAATATTTTGATTTTTAAATCCAATCTGATAAACTCTACCATTTAACTGGAGCACTTAATCAATTTATATTTAATATAATTATTTTACTTATTACAAGTTTTGGAGCCAGAGTGTTGAGATTTAAATTCCAGTAGTCCGCTTAAAGTGTGTGATCTTGAAGTTATCTAATCTTTCCTCTCTTTCTCTCTCTCTTTTTTATTTTGCTTCAGTTTCTTCACCTGTAAAGTCAAATGAATAGTAGTACCCACATGTTGGAATTTTATAGGTGCCTGGTATGTAGTAATAATAAATTTTGGGTAAAATATGGATTTATCATTGTGTATTGCAGTGACTTTAAGTGTTTATTTAATATCTATAATAGCTGAAAAAGACACTCAAAAAGAAAGCTGATTCCAGGTTTATATTTTCAATCTCACCTAACAGCTATGCAAAAGTTTTTGTTGACAATAGCTCATAGTTACTATTCTGGAGGCTGAGGTGGGAGGATCACTTGAGCCCACGAGATCGAGGCTGCAGTGAACCATGATGAAACAAGAACTTTTTCCTTACTCCTTCGTGGGTGGGAACTGGAATGCGGGTGCTGGAGCTAGCCGGCTGCTTTGGCTGGCTTCACTAACTAGGATCTGATGTGCTCTCCCCTTTGCAGGATGGGGAGCACAGCTGAGTGGGTGCAAGAGCTGGGATGAGTACTTTCTTGGGTGTGGGCAGGAGCAAAACTTTGTGTGGGCCCCACAGCAGCACCTAGCGGGGAGTACCCATGACCCCTGACACCTCAGAAGGAATGATACAGGCAGCGTTCTTTTAGCTTTGCCGTTCGCAGATGGCTTAAGGGTTTAACAGCTCAGTGGACCCTCTGCCTTTTCGAAAGGGTAACAGGTCACTATTACAGCCTTCTGTATCCTAAGCTCTTGTCCTGAGTCCAGGAAAAATAGACCCCACGAACAAACTGAAGGATAGTAAATACAGGGGATTTTATTGCTGACGGAAGTGGCTTTCAGTGGGAAGAGGAGCTAAGAAAGGGATGGAGTGGGAAGGTATTCTTCCCCTGAAGTCCAGCTATCTCTGGTCAGACTCTCCTAAGTGCTGCTGTCAAGCTGTCCCTCTGAAGTCAAGCGACTTCTCTAATGTTCAGCTGCTGCTCCTCTCTTTCTCCGCTCTCTGCCAGTGGAGCCTGGGGTATTTATGGGTACAGGATGTGGGACAGAGTGGGTCAGGGGTGGTTTTGGAAAAGGCAACATTCAAGCAGGGAAAATGGGAATGTAAAGTTTTCATTTTGGGCCATGGTACCAGGTTTTAGGGTGTGGCCCTCACCAGGGATGTCACCCTTTTCTGCCTAGAATTTCTCTGCCTCCTGTCCTTATCAATAATCACGCCACTGCACTCCAGCCTTGGTAACAGAGAAAGATCTTGTTAAAAGAGAGAGAGAGAGAAAGAAAGGAAGAAAGGAAGAAAGAAAGAAAGAAAGGAAAGAAAGGGAAAGAAAAGAGAGAAAGGAAGGAAGGAAGGGAAAAAAAGAAAGAAAGAAGAGAGGGAGGGAGGGAGGGAGGAAGGAAGGAGAAAATAGCAAATAATTTTTCATCTTACTTAATGACAATAATTGTTCCTGTAGAACATGTGATGTTCATGTTTTTTTGCTTTTTGTTTTTTTCCTCTTTTTCTTTGAGAGTGTCTCGCTCTGTTGTCCAGGCTGGAGTGCCATGGCACAATCTCAGCTCACTGCAACCTTTGCCTCCCGGGTTCAAGCAATTCTCATGCCTCAGCCTCCCAAGTAGCTGGGATTACAGGCATGTGCCACCATACCGGCCAAGTTTTGTATTTTTAGTAGAGACGGGTTTCACCATGTTAGCCTGGCTGGTCTCAAACTCCTTACCTCAAGTGACCTGCCCACCTCGGCCTCCCAAAGTGCTGGGATCACAGGTGTGAGGCACTGTACCCAACCTTAATGTTTATGTTACTTGATTGTTTTTTGTTTTTGAGACAGAGTCTCACACTGTCACCCAGGTGGGAGTGCAGTGGCGTGATCGGCTCACTGCCACCTCCGCCTCTCCGGTTCAAGCCATTGTTCTGTCTCAGCCTCCCGAGTAGCTGGGACTACAGGCACCTGCCACTACACCCAGCTAATTTTTTGTATTTTTAGTAGAGACAGGGTTTCACCATGTTGGCCAGCCTGGTCTCAAACTCCTGACCTTGTGATTCACTGGCCTTGGCCTCCCAAAGTGTTGGGATTACAGGCATGAGCTACCGCCCTCGGCCATGTTTATGTTTTAAATAAATATGTTCAAAATTCATTTAGAGTGCTCTGGAAAACCTCTAAGTAGGTTAGAAAATCCTATTTAAAAGTTGTTTGCTTTTTAAAATTATGCAGATGGAGTTTTAAAAAATAATTGATAGAGTTAATTTTTTTAAAGCAGTTTCAGTTTTACAGAAAAGCTGAGCGGAAAGTACAGAGAACTCTGATATTCTTCCTTTTTCTCTGCCCCCTCTTTGCTCCCCCATTTCCCCTATTATTAACACTTTAAATCAGAAGTTTTATAGTTTTCCATTTGACATTTAGGCTTATGATCCATTTTGAGTTAATTTTTGTGAAAGCTGTAAAGTATGTGTCTACATTCATTTTTTCCCATGTGAATGTTCAATCGTTTCATTATCATTTGCTGAAGACTGTCCTTTCTCCATTGAACTGCTTTTGCTTGTCTGTCAAAGATCAGTTGGCTATATTTGTGTGTTTCTTTCTGGCCTCTCTCTTCTGTTCCATTAATCTATTTGTCTATTCTTTCACCAATACCACGCTGTCTTGATTACTGTATGGTAAATCTTGAAGTTTTGTAGTGTCAGTTCTCTGACTTTTTTTCCTCAATATCATGTTGGCTATTTTGGGTCTTTTGCTTTTCCATATTAACCTTAGAATCTGTTTTTTGATAGCTACAAAAAGACTTATAATTTTTATTGGTATTGCACTAAATGTATAGATCATATTATAAAGAACTGATAACAACATTGAGTTTCTTATGCATGATTCTTTCATGACAGTTTAATAGTTTTCCTTATATAGCTCTTGTACGTATTTTGCTAAATGTATACCTAAGTATTTCCCTCTTTTTTTGCAGGGTGTTAATGTAAATGATGTTGCTTTTATTTTTATTTTTTATTTTCTTTTTTAAGTTAAGGATGCTATTGAAGATGTTATCAATCTCAAATTCCACAAGTCATTGCTGGTATATAGGAAAGAACTGACTTTAGTATATTAATCTCGTATCCTACAACTTTGCTGTAAGTGCATATCAGTTCCAGGAATTAGTTGTTTGTTTGTTTTGTTAATTCTTTGGGATTTTCTACATAGAAAATCATTAGCTGTAAACAAAAACAGTTTTATTTCTTCCTTCTTGATCTGCAAATCTTTTTGTTTTTTGAGCCAGAGTCTTGCTCTGTCGCCCAGGCTGGAGTGCAGTGGCACCATCTCAGCTCACTGCAATCTCCGCCTCCCAGGTTCAAGTGATTCTTCTGTCTCAGCCTCCTGAATAGCTGGGATTAAAGGCACATGCTGCCACACTGGCTAATATTTTGTATTTTAGTAGAGACGGGGTTTCACCATGTTGCCCAGGCTGGTCTCAAACTCCTGAGCTCAGGCAATCCACTTGCCTTGGCCTCCCAAAGTGCTGGGTTTACAGACATGAGCCAGCATGCCCGGTCGATCTGTGTATCTTTTATTTCCTTTTGCTGTCTTACTGTGTTAGCCATGTCTCTCAGAATGATGTTGAACGAGACTGGTAAGAGTATACTCCTTTGCATAGTTCCTAATTTTAGGAAGAAAGCATCATCAGTACATATGATGTTAGCTGTAGGGGTTTTTGTAGATGTTCTTTATCAAACTGAGGAAATCCCCCTCTATTCCTAGTTTGCTGAGAAGTTTTATTATGAATGGGTGATGGATTTTGTCAAATTCTCTTTCTGTATTTGATCATATGATTTATCTTCTTTAGTGTGTTGGTGTTATAAATTACATTAATTGATCTCTTAGGCTTTTGGCTAAGACCAAACATAGTAATATTAATTGATTTTTTTAGTATTGAACCAGCCTTGTATACCTGAAATAAATCCTACTTGGTCATGGCATATAATTCCTTTTAGATTTGTTGGATTTTATTTGTTAATATTTTGTTGAGGACTTTTATACCTATATTCACAAGAGATATTGGTCTGTAGTTGTTTTTTTTTTCTTATAATACCTTTGGTTTAAGTATTAGGATAATTCTGGCCTCAAAGAATGTTAGGATGTATTCCCTCTGCTTCTATTTCCTGGAAGAGATTATAGAGAACTGTTATAATTTATTTCTTAAATATTTGGTAGAATTCATCAGTGAACCCATCTGAGCCTGGTGCATTCTGTCTTGGAAAGTTATTAATTATTGATTCAATTTATTTAATACCTATAGGTCTATTCATATCATCTACTTCTCCTTGTAAGAGTTTTGGTAGATTGTGTCTTTTAGGGAACTGGTCTACTTCACCTAGATTATCAAATTTGTGGGCATGTAATAATTTATCACATTCCTTTATTGCACTTTTAATGTTCATAGTGATGTGCCTTCTTTCATTTCTGATATTAGTAATTTGTGTCTTCTATTTTTCTTGGTTAGTTTGAGTAAAGGTTTATAAATTTCACTGATCTTTGCAAAGAAACAGCTTTGGGTTCATTGATTCTTTTTCTATTGATTTCCTGTTTTCAATTTCGATGTTTTCTGCCCTGATTTTTATAATTTCTCTTCTTTTGCAATTTAATTTGCTCCTCCTTTTCTAGTTTCCTGAAGTGGAAACTTAGATGATTAATTTTTGGTCTTTTTGATTTTCCAATACAAGCATTTAATGGTAGAAATTTTCCTTTAAGCACTGCTTTCACTGCATCTGACAAATTTTGATAAGCTGTAATTTCATTTTTATTGAGCTAAAATATTTTAAAATTTCTCTTCTCTCAAGGCTTCTTCTTTGACCTACTCATTATTTAGAAATATGAAGTTTAATTGCCAAATATTTTTTGGATTTTCCAGCTATCTTTCTGTTATTGATTTTGAGTTTAATCCCATTGTCAAGATTTGTTTTATGACCCAGAATGTGGTCTCTCTTGGTGAATGTTCCATGTGAGTTTGGAAAGAATGTGCATCTTGTTGCTGTTGGATGAAGTATTTTATAAATGTCAATTAGATTCAGTTGATTGATGGTGCTGTTTATGTTTAGTTCAACTATATAATTATTGATTACATGCCTGTTGGATCTGTCAACTACTAATAGAGGGATGTTGAAGTCTCTAAGTATAAGAGTGTTTTCATCAATTTCCCCTTGCAGTTCTATGAGTTTCACCGCATGTATTTTGACACTCTTGTTAGGTGTGCACACATTAAGGATTGTTATATTTTCTTGGAGATTTAAAAAATCTTGTACTGCTCCTCTTTATCCCTGATAATTTTTCTGGTGCTAAATTATTTGTCTGAAATTAATGTAGAACTCCAGTGGTTTTCTTGACTAATATTAGCATGGTATATTCATTAATTTTTTATTTTTATTCTATCTGTCTTTATATTTAAAATGTTTCTTTTAAACAAAATTTAGTCAGCCCCCTTTCTTTCTTTCTTTTTGTTTTTTTTAGATGGAGTCTCACTTTGTTGCCCAGGCTGGAGTGCAGTGGTATGATCTTGGCTCTCCGCAACCTCTGCCTCCTGGGCTCAAGTGATTCTCCTGTCTCAACTTCCCAAGTAGCTGGGACTACAGGTGCGTGCCACCATGCTTGGCTAATTTTTTATTTTTAGTAGAGACGGGGTTTCACCGTGTTAGCCAGGATGGTCTCGATCTCCTGACCTCATGATCTGCTCACCTCGGCCTCCCAAGTGCTGGGAATACAGGCATGAGCCACTGCACCTGGCTTTTTTTTTTCTAATTTTTTTTCTCCTTGTGGGGTCTTGCTTTTTTATCTACTCTGACAGTTTTTACAATTGGTGTACTTAGACCCTTCACATTTAAAGTGAATCTTGATGTTGTTGGATTAATACCTATCATATGTTTAACTTTTCTATTTATTGCTTTTTTTTTTTTTTGTCTTTCACTCTTTTTCTGCCTTCTCTGTTTTTTTGTTTTTGCCTTCACTGGTTTTAATTGAACATTTTACAATTCTATTTTCTCTTCTCTCTTACATCAACTATACTTCTTTTTAGTGGTTTCCCTAGAATTTTTAATATAGATTTATAACTAAGGCAAGTCCACTTTAAAATAGTATACTGCTTCACAGTTAGTGCAAGTACCTTATAATGGTGTTCCCCACGACTTCTTCCCACACCTTACAGCACTTCGGCCATTCATTTCACATATTCATAAGCAATGGTCACTGAAAGCATGGATTATATAGGTTAGAACTAAACTGTACAGTGAAAATTTCACATATTTTGTAAATAATTTTTCTCACGTGGCTGTTATTATGCTCTACCATTTTATATTTTATTAGTGCTTGTGTTGTTAAACATGTCCAACTGTCCAATATGGTGATTTTTGAAGACAAGGTACGAGATAGAAGAAAATATTAGAGGCCTGGGTCCATGGACTCTTCTGATGGGGTTGATGTAGAGTTTTAATCTATATCTGTTCATTTATTTTAGAGATAGTGTCTCACTCTGTCACCCAGGCTAGAGTGCAGTGGTGTGATCATAGCTCACTGCAGCCTCAAACTCCTGGGCTCAAATGATCCTCTTGCTCAGCCTTCAGAGTATCTAGGACTACAGGCATGTGCTACCATGCCTTGTTGTTTTGTTGTTGTTGTAGATTAAGAGATCTTACTATGTTGCCCAGGGTGTTCTCAAACTGCTAGCCTCAAGCAATCCTACCAAATGCTCCCAAAATGCTGGGATTACAGATGAAAGCCACCACGCCCAGTCAAGAATTTTAATCTTTTGAAACATTTTACTGCACCAGGCAACAAGGAAATTGATAATCCAAATTGTTCCATTCCTTTGTGCATTGTCTGTGGTAAACAACGAGCACATCAAGCAATGGTTTCAACAAAACTGCAAAGACTCTTAACTCCAAAGCACAGACATTTGACAAATAAAAGGGCAGATTATTTTCAGTGGTTACTGGAGAATTGAAAGACAGTAAAGCTTTTGTTTAAAAAAAAAAAAGTCATAGTCAGTGAATAGCCCCAGGAAGCAAGCTATTTAGTAGCAGTTATTCATTGTCCAGAAAAGGAAAATGCACACAGTGATGAGAACCTAAATTAGAGTAAATGAAATACTAGGGCTGGCAAAGTGGCTCCTGCCTGTAGTCCTAGCCGGTTGGGAGGCTGAGGTGGAAGGATTGCTTGTGCCCAGGAGTTTCGGCAACGTAATGAGATCCTGTCTCTAAAATAAAACAAACAAATAAGATACTAGGACAAGATGTAGTATAAGAAAATGAAAAGTTTTCCTTCTCAAACAATACCGTTAGTCAACATATTGATGATTTATGTCATAAATGGAAACAAATGGTTCTCTATGTAGGTTGATGAATCAACAGATTTTACCAATAAATGTCATATTATAAAATTAGTTGTTATTGTTGTTTGAGATGGAGTCTCACTCTGTCACCCAGGCTGGAGAACAGTGGCACTATCTCGGTTCACTGTAACCTGCCTCCCAGGTTCAAGCAATTCTCCTGCCTCAGCCTCTGAAGTAACTGGGACTACAGGCACCCACCATCACACCTGGCTAATTAATATCATAACATTTGTAAGATTTGTAAAAGAGGTAGTTTTTAAGACTTTTTTTTTTTCCTGGTGCAAAGAGCTATCCCAAACAACAAAATCCCGGACGCATTTAATGTTCTATCTTTGTATCTGGAATGAAAAGGTGCAATCTGGAGGAAACATGTGGGCATCTATACTGACAGGACCCACCAATGAGCTCCAGCAAAGGGAACACAGGAAATTCTGACCTTGTTCACAACACACTCTTTTCGTCATAGAGAGGGGCTGGTGTCAAAGCCTATCAAAGATGAAATTTTAAAAGTCTGGATGATGTGACAAAAATAGTCAACTTTCTTAAACAGAGATACAGCCTGATCATGTACTGAAGATGAGATTTACTCATCTATCTCTTGACAAACTGTGGATTTCTATTTTTTTTCTTTTTTTCTAGCTCTCCAACAATGGAGACAAACTGTGGATTTCTATGAAAAAATAGATTTCTGCTATTCATGGGAAAGCAATGAACATTTTGCTGGTTTTTAACTTCTTCTTCTTCTTTTTTTTTTGGTGATGAAGTCTCACTCTCTGGTCCAGGCTGGAGTGCAGCTGCGTGATCTTGGCTCACTGCAACCTCTGCCTGCCGGGTTCAAGCAATTCTCCTGCCTCGGCCTCCCAAGTAGCTGGGATTACAGGCATAAGCCACCACACCCAGCTAATTTTGTATTTTTAGTAGAGATGGTCAGGCTGGTGTCCATGTTGCTCAGGGTGGTGTCAAACTCCCAACCTCAGGTGATCCGCCTGCCTCAGCCTCCCAAAGTGCTGGGATTATAGGCGTAAGCCACCACACCCAGCTGTTTTTTAACTTCTTAAACTTGTAAATAAACTTTTTCTTGTTTTTGTTTTTTGAGACAAGGTCTCAATCTGTTCCCTAGGCTGGTACAGTGGCATGATCAGAGCTCACTGCAGCCTCAACTTCCTGGTTCAAGCCATCCTCCCACCTCAGTCTCTTGAGTAGCTGGGACTACACATGCATGCCATCATACCTGGTTTGTTGTGTTTTTTTTTTTTGCAGAGGCAGAATCACTTTATGTTGCTCAAGCTAGTTTTTCTTCTTTAAGAAGCATCTGAAATTATCATATTTTTGTTGAAAATTGTGTATTTGACCAGCAAATACACAAGCACAAGTTTCAATTAAGGGGTAAAGTCCATCCTTAAGTTTTAGTTTCAAAAAAGTGTTTAGAACACTTTTAATACTTTTATATAGACCAGTTAAAGAGATCAAGAAAGTAATGTATGTGTATAATAATTTTGTAATTGCTAGGCCTATATGGGAGTGTTAGTCCATTTTGTGTTGCTATAAAGGAATACCTGAGGCTGGGTAATTTATAAAAAGGTTTATTTTGCTTACGGTTCTGGAGGCTATACAAGAAGCATGATGCCAGCATCTGTTCCTGGATAGGCCTTCAGGAAGCTTCCAATCATGGCTGAAAGTGAAGGGGAGCCAGAGTGTCACATTGTGAGAGATGAAAAGCGAGAGAAGGTGGAGGGGCAGTGTTCTCTTAAACAACCAGTTCTCAAATCAACTAATAGAGTAAGAACTCATTCATTATCACCAGGACAGCCTCAAACCATTCATGAGAGATCTGCCCCCATGATCCAAACTCCTCCCATTAGGCGCCACCTCCAACTTTATTATATTTAAACACGGAATTTGAAGGGAACAAATATCCAAACCATAGCAGGCAGCCTGATCATGTCACTCAGTAAGGAAAAGCTTTTAAACTATCTTAAAACAGTCTTAAGCCATTTTTATTCACATTGTTTTCTTTGCAGTTTTAGTAACTTTTCAACATTTTCAAGTTGTAAATAACATTAATTAAAATCAATTTACAACCTTTATGTAAATTAAATCAACTCTTCTTACCTTTAAAAAAATTGTCTCATTTTATCTTAAGCCTGCTTAATGAAAATGTATTATTTTTACAATATGACTTTTAAAATTTTATGAAAAGTCACTATGGAGATTAATTTCAAGAAAGTTAAGGTAATCTTAACTCTTTGATTTTATTTCAGGGACAGATGGTTAAAAAGACATAACCACATTAGAATCTAATTTAGTAGAAATTTGTGATAAGAGTTTGGGATCTACTTGGATAAGGTAAAAAAACTAAAAAACCAAGTAGAGATAATGAATTAATATATTTTTTTGGTAGGAAAAACCACATAAAATGATAGGCAAGTAAGTTAGCCAAAATAAACAGATCTTCAGGAAAAGATATAATTCTCTACTCAAAAGAGCATTGGCAATTATTATTGGATTGTTATATCTACAACTTACTGATCATGCAAATGTACTATGGGTGTAGATAAAAATAATTTTTATATAGAGGTCCCCTGAGACCTGGAAATTATTTCAAGAGTTCCTCCAGAGGAGAAAGACTGTGCTGGTGAACCTCTCTGTGGGATAAAAAAAATTGCATAGCATCTCCTCATCTCAATACAAAGTACTGTATAGAGTCTATCACTTAGAATTTTCTACAAAATTAATCATGTTCATGACATCCTATGATAAATACACTGTAATTTGTAACAGTATACCAAAAGTGAAAGAAAAAGTATATGGGGCCGGGTGTGGTGGCTCACGCCTGTAATTCCAGCACTTGGGAGGCTGAGGTGGGATGGATCACTTGAGGTCAGGAGTTCGAGACCAGCCTGACCAACATGGTGAAACCCCGTCTTTAAAAAAAATAAAAAAAAAAAAGAAAAAGTATATGATACTATCTATATTTTCTTACTTTAAGAATTATATATAATTTTAGTAAATCATATGCATAATACAGTAAATAAATTATATATAATTTTAATAATTTCTTTTTTTTTGAGACAGAGTCTTGCTATGTCATCAAGGCTGGAGCATAGTGACATGATTGCAGCTCACTGCAGCCTTTACCTCCTGGGCTTAAGAGATCCTCCTGGCTCAGGCTCTTGAGTAGCTGGGACTATAGGCATATGCCACCATGCCCAGCTAATTCTCATTATTAAATTTTTAAAATATTATGTAGAGATAGGCTCTCACTATGTTGCCCAGGCTGGTCTTGAACTCTTGGGCTCAAGTGATCCCCCTACTTTGGCCAACCAAAGTGCTAGGATTACAGGTGTTAGACACCACACTTGGCCTAATTTTAATAATTTCTTTCTGTATCCCAATAGATCAGTTTTCATACCTTCAGGGATGCATACACCCACTTTGGAAGCCACTGTTCTAGTCATAGAATTTTATCATTAACTCTACCAACTAACCTCATTTGATTAAGATTTATTGACCATTCCACCCCACAATAGCAGAATATAAATTCTTTTCAAGTGACCATGGGAATATTTATTAAAATATAGCATATTTGGGGCCATAAAGCAAGTGTCAACAAGCTAAAAAGAATTTAAGTCACATATAGAATGTTCTTTAACCACAATTGAAATAAATTAGATATCAACGACTGCCGAAAAATTGCTGGGTAGACCCCAAATATCTGGGAACTAAATAAGAGACTTCTAAATAATCAATGGGCCAAGAAGAAATCAAAAGCAAAGTGAGAGTATTTTAAATAGAGTGAAAATGAAAACCCAATACATCAAAATGTCTGGGATGCCCTTGAAGCAGTAGGTAAGGAAATTTTTACAACACAAAACACTTATATCAGAATAGAAAAAAGGTCCCAAATCAATGACTTCAGCTTTCATGTTAAGACACCAGAAAAGGAAGATTAAACTCAAAGTGCAGAGAAAAAAATAAAATAATAAAGTTCACAGCAAAAATAATAAAATAAAAATCAGAAAAACAATAGCAAAAATCCGTGAAACCAAAACTGCTTCTTGAAAACAAAAATCAATAAAATTGATAGATCTCTAGCCAGAGTGATTAGGAACAAAAGACAAAAGATGCAAATTAACAATATCACTAATGTGGAATGCAACATCACTGCAAGTTATATAGATAATAAAAGATAATAATAGAATATTGTGAATGACTGTATGGTAATGAATTCAACAACTTACAGCAAATTCCTTGAAAGGCACAAAATACCAAAGCTCACTCAAGTAGAAATAGATAGCCTAAATAGTCCCATGCTTATTTTAAACATTTAATTTGTAGTTAAGGTTTTCCCACAAAAGACTCCATATCCAGGTGGCTTGCTGCTTTGATGAAGTCTATAAAATCACAAAAACAAAATAATACTAATTATACTAAAACTCTGAGAAAATTGTAAAGTAGGGAATATTTCAATGAGTTCTATAAATTTAAGATTAACCTGATATCAAAAAGCAGACAAAGGCAAGCAAACTACAGACCAATATTCCTCATGAGCATAGATGCAAAAATTCTAAACAAAATATTAGCAAATTGAATTCAACAATATATAAAAAGGATAATGTATCATGACCAAAGTGGGGTTTATTCCAAGAATGCAAGGCTGGTTTGAGATTCAATTTACAGGCACCAATCAAGGCCAGGTGCCTGTAATTCTAGCACTTTGTGAGGCCAAGGCAGGAGGATCACTTCAGCCCAGGAGTTCAAGAACAGCCTGGGCAACATAGTGAGCCCTGTCTCCGCTTAAAAAAAAAGAAAGAAAAAAAAAGCCAGCTATACTGGCACTTGCCTATAGTTCTAGGTATTTGGGAGGCTGAAGTGGGAGGATCACTTGAGCTAGGGAGGTCAAAGCTGCAGTAACCCATGATCATAATACTGCACCCCAGTCTGGGTGACAGAATGAGAGGCTGTCTCTTAAAAACAAAGAAAAAACAAAAACCAATCAATGTAATTTACCATATTAACAAACCAAAAAGAAAAAACATACGATCCTCTCAATAGATGAAGAAAACTCATTTAGCAAAGCTCAACAACCATTTCTGATAAAAACTCTAAGCAAATTACTATTGGAACATCCTGAACTTGATAAAGGGCATCTAAAAAAATTATAGTTACCATTATACCTACTAGTGAAAGCCTAAATGCTTTCTTCCTAACATCAGGAACAGATAAGGATGTGCACTTTCACCACTGCTATTCAATATGGCACTGGAGATTACAGCCAGTGCAATCAGGCAAGAAAAAGAAATAAAGGGTACCCAGACTGAAAAGGAAGGAGTAAAGCTGTTATTATTTGAAGACAACATGATCATTACAGAAAATCCAAAGGTATTTGCAAGACAGATAGATATTAGAAGTGACAAGTGATTAGAAGTAGGTTTAGCAAGGTTATAGGATACAAGGACAAAATAAAAAATTAAATTATATTTCCATACACTATTGAAGAACAATTTGAAACTGAAAAAAAATTGAAAACCTCACACATGATTACATAAAAAGTTACTTAATGATGACTGAAAACTATAAAATATTGCTAAAAGTAATTAAAGAAGACTTAAAAAGAGAAACACACTTTGTTCATAGATTGGAAGACTCAATATTAAGATGTCAACTGTCCCTAAGTTGATTCATATATTCAATGCAATCCCAACCAAAATACCACTGGTTTTTTGTAAAAATTGACAAATTAATTTTTAATTCAAATGGAAATACAAAGGCCCTAGAACAGTCAAAACAACTTTTACAAAAGAAGAACAAAGTTGAAGAACTTTCATTACATAATCCTAAGGCACCATGAAACTACAGTAATCAAGACAGTATGGAATTGGCATCAAGACAAATAGATAAATGGAAATCCCAGAAATAAAACCACACGTATATAAACAACTGATGTTTTCATAAACTTTAAAGGCAATCCTTTTTTTTTTTTTCCAACAAATTTTACTGGAACAACTGGATATCCACAACAAAAAAAAAAAGAAAGAAAGAAAAAAAGAAAATGAACTTTGATCCATACTACACAGTATGGATCAAACTGGATCACAAACCTAAATGTAAAACCTAAAACTACAAATGTTCTAGAAGAAAACACATGAGAAACTCTTTGTGACCCTGGTTTAGTCAATAGTTTCTTAGAAACAATACCAAAATCACAATCCAGCCACAATTTTTTTTTTTTACTTTATCCAAATGAAGAACTTCTGCTCTTTGAAAAATATTGTTAAGAGAATCAAAAGACAAGAGGCAGTGTTGGAAAAATATTTGTAAATCACATATCTCATAGAAAACTGTGTCCTTTAATGTGCAAAATATATATATTTTTTTTTTCAAAACTAATAAAAAATTTAAAAACTAACAACCCAATACAAAAATGGGCAAAATATGACTTTACCAAAGAAGATACACAGATGGCAAATAAGCAAATGAAGAGATGTTCAAAAAATCATTAGCTGTTAGATAAACGCACACTAAAAATCCCAATGAGATTCTTCTACACCCCAGTAGGAACATCTTCAATTTTGAAGACTGTTCATGCCAAGTGGTGTCAAGGATGTGGAGCAACTGTAACTCTTATATATTGCTGGTGGGAATAAAAAATGATTAACCACTTTGGAAAACAGTTTGGCAGTTTCTTAAAATTTAAACATATGCTTACCATATAACCCAGTCATTCTGTTCCTAGGTATTTACCTAGGAGAAATTAAAGCATATGCCCATAAAATTACTTGTGCACAATTGTTCATACCAACTTTATTTGTAAGAGCCTCACACTAGAAATAACACAAATGTGCATCAATGGATTAATGGATAAACAAATTGTGGTAAATTTGTACAATTGAATACTACTCATTAAAGTACTCATTTTATTCCTAAGGAACAATAAAATAAATGAACTATTGATACATGCTATAACATGGATGAATCTCAAACTAATTACATGAAGTACAAGAGGGCAGGCAAAAAAAGAGTGTATATTGTATAACTCCATTTGTGTAAAAGTCTAGAAAATGCAAAATAATCTATAATGACGAAAATAGATCGTGTGGATGGGCATAAGGCAGGGAAGTGCAGGAGGGAGAGATTACAAGGGGCACAATGAAACTTTTGGTGTGATGGGTATGTTCATTGACTGGACTGTGATGATGGCTTCACAGATGTATACATACGTAAAAACTCACCAGTTGTATACTTTAAACCTGTGCTGTTTATTGTATATTAACCGTATCTCAATAAAGCTTAATTAAAACTCCATTATTATATTTCATATTTCCTCCTTGAAAAAAATCTTTTTAAAAATACTGTTTTATCCTTATGGTTAGGTACTTTATGATGCTGTGTTACTTATCATTTGGAATTCTATAAAATCATTTATAGAATTTATACCTTATGTCTATTGTGTAGTTCTTATAAAAGATGCATTGGAATCTTTTGAAATCACTTAAAAGGATGTACATTTATAGATTTTATATTGGTTCCATTTTATTGATTGTGTTATTCAAACCTATTTTATCTTTATGAAATTTTAAAATTATTTTGAAAATGTAGATTTATTGTCTTCAGTTATAATTACACATTTATTGTTTCATTGATGATAGATGATTATTTTACATATGCTTGACTGCATGGGAAGGGAGTCTTTTTTGAGGATGGTTCTTTGGAGGCAACTTGAAAATTTTTTTTTTTAATTTTTAAAAATCTTTTCTTTTTAGATACTGCATAGAGAACAATTGAAATTTCTTAATCTCTACATTAAGTTGAAGTTCTTCTTTTATTGCTTCAGAATTTTTATCTTCAAGTATTCCTTTTTTCTTTTTCTTTTTTCTTTTTTTTTTTTTTTTGAGACAAGGTCTCACTCTGTCACCCAGGCTGGAGTGAAGTGGCACAATTGTGGCTCACTGCAGCCTCAACCTCGCTGGCTCAAGTAGTCCTCCCACTTCAGCCTCTCGAGTAGTTGGGACTATAAGCACGCATCCCTACGGCAGATTTATTTATTTATTTATTTATTTTAAAGTATAGATGAGGTCTTGCTACGTTGTCCAGGCTGGTTTTGAACTCCTGGGCTGAAGTGATCCTTTCACCTCGGCCTCCCAAAGTGCTGGGGTTACAAGTATTAGCCACCACACCTAGCTTAATTATTACTTAAATTGCGCATATTGCTGGCCTTTCCTTTACCTTCTTGTGTAGCTCTGTGTCTTATCTGTTGGAACGTAGATGCACAGAGCTGCATCCTTTTTGGAAGAGACTCTGGATACTATGATCTCCCAACCTCCTCAACCTATAGACAAGGAAACGAAGGCACAGAGAATGTCTTACCTGAGGCCAAGTGACTGGGTGAACTGGTTTGGAACATCAAACTTTTGATTCCCTGTTCTATGCCTTTTGTACTACATCTTCTTCTTCTTTCTACGATGGATCATCATTTCACTTTAAGGGTTCTCTGCTTAACCTCCCTGTGGCTTGAGACATATTTTCATGCTGTGTCCTTTATTGCTTATTAGCTATGTTGCCTTATTTCTCCGGGGGAAGCAAACTTGTGTGAGAAAGCTTTTGATAACCTTTTCCCCACCCTGCTACTCTATGACTATGATTTATCTTTTGAGAACACTGTCTTTCTGTCTTTTTCTAATTTGTAGTCCTCATATCTTTTTCTTTTTTTTTTTCTGATGGAGTCTCTGTTGCCCAGACTGGAGTGCAGTGGCACAATCTCAGCTCACTGCACCCTCCACCTCCCAGGTTCAAACAATTCTCCTGCCTCAGCCTCCTGAGTAGCTGAGACTACAGGCTAATGCTTTGTATTTTTAGTAGAGATGGGGTTTCACCGTGTTAGCCAGGATGGTCTTGATCTCCTGACCCTGTGATCCACCTGCCTCAGCCTCCCAAAGTGCTGGGATTACAGGCGTGAGCCACCGCACCTAACTTACTTTCTTTTCTTACAGTCAATTCAGTTACTTTAATCTCCTGTTTGTGGTTCTTAAGATTTTCCCTCCATTTTCTTTTTCTTTGAGATCTTGAAGTTAAAAACCCCCATTATGACTGAGACTTACCTTGTTAATTCATGTCTTGTTTAAGCTTATTTTGTCTTCTATATCTCTATTGTTACTTCAGTGGGTTTTCTCAATTTATTCCATCTTCTTCACAGAACCGTTTTGCTTATAAAACTCAGATGAATACAGAAGTTCAATTGTATTCTACAAACTATCATGTGAAGTAAATTATCAGTAAGATTAGGATGGTAAATAGTTTTCATCTGACTCCTCCTTTTGTGCACCATCTCTCTTGTTTCCATGTTAGGATGAGCTCTTGCTGCCAGGTATAGTAAACAGAATTGATAGGAGATCAAATGAGCAAGTGTCCATAAAAATAATTTAACTAAAAATACACTGAGCAAGTATATTAGCATCAAAATCATGATTATCATTAACTAAGATTATTAATTCATTAATGTTAAACTTTAAAATAAAAGATAAAGTATAGTTACATGTATAGTACAGTTAAATTAAATGCTGCTTTTGTGGACACGGTGGACCACTGTACTAGAATTCCTTTTCCCAGAACTATGCAAGCCAGAGCCACATTTCAGAAACTATTTTTTTAAAGGATCAGAAATCAATTGGAATTATAATAAAACACATATCTGTTGAAACATAATGTTCATATAAAATAAAATGTTCTTGTTTCAAATTATCTATATGTATACATTTTTGCATACAATAAAAAGAATCACCTATTTTTCAGATACTGAGCTGGAACCACCCAACCAAGCTACTCCTGGATTTCTAAATGTCTGAAACTGTGTAACATTACGTTTGTTGTTTCAAACTGCTAAGTATTGGGATAATTTGTTATGCAGTCATACATAACTAATACAGCAACTCTGTCATGGCATTTCCTCCAAACTCTTTCAAGGTACAGGGGACTGGGTAATGGGAAAGGAAGTCCACCTCAGGAAATTGTTCCAGGACTTTCATCATTGGGAGTGGTTGGATCAATGCTTTGTCACTTCTTTTCCAATAGTAAGTCCAGTCATGGATTTCCGGCACTCCCTTAGTTCTAAAGGGAGAGTAATGACTCTGATCATAGCAAGAACATGGAGTCTTACAGATGGCATTTTTCTCTTTATGTGTGTATAAAGATAATATGTTGGGGCTGGGCACGGTGGGTCATGCCTATAATCCCAGCACTTTTGGTGGCTGAGGTGGGCAGATCACAAGGTCAGGAGATGGAGACCATCCTGGTCAACATGGTGAAACTCTGTCTCTACTAAAACTACAAAAATCAGGTGGGCACAGCGGTGAGACTCAGTTTCAAAAAAAAAAAAAAAGATAATCTGTTGAAAAATTAAGCAGTATCATCATCTTGAGCCTTCATCAACAAGCATTAAAGGTTTTTGTTTGTTTGTTTGAGACAGAGTCTCACTCTGTCGAGTAGGCTGGAGTGCAGTGGAGCAAAATCTCAGTTCACTGCAACGTCCGCCTACCGAGTTCAAGCAATTCCCCTGCCTCAGCCTCCTGAGCAGCTGGGATTACAGGCATGTGCCACCGCGCCTTGCTAATTTTTGTATTTTTAGTAGAGTCAGGGTTTCACCATGTTGGCCAGGCTGGTCTGGATGGAACTCCTGACCTCAGGTGATCCACCCACCTAGGCCTCCCAAAGTGCTGGGATTACAGGTATGAGCCACCTTACCCAGCAATATAATTTATTAAACTGCTAATTATTTGTTGGTCTTAAAAATTTCTTTTAAATTTATATAAATTTAAATTATATAAACTTTTAAATTATATAAATTTAACAAGTGAAATTTATATAACTATGGTTCATATTAATGTTAAGTAATAAAAAAGGAAGAGACCTAGAATTTTTCATAACAGTCAGTATATTGACATGTTATAATTTTTGTACTATAGAACAGAATTTTTGTTTTTTGATACAGGGTCTCACTCTGTCATCCAAGCTGGAGTGCCGTGATGCCATCATGACTCACTACAGCCTCAACCCTCAGGGTTCAAGCGATCCTCCCACTTCAGAGTCCTAAACAGCTGGGACTATGGGCACATGTGACCATGCCTAGCTAATTTTTAAATTTTTGGAGAGACGGGTCTTGCTATGTTTCCCAGGCTGGTCTTGAATTCCTGGGCTCAAGTCATCCTCCTGCTTTGGCCTCCCAAAGTGCTGGGATTACAGGGATGACCTACTGCACCTGGCCTAAAACAGAATTTTAATTCAGTGCTTCCATACTACTTAAACACTAGTGCTAAATTGGGAGAAGTTCGGGGAAAAGAAAATTGAAGAGAAATTGACAATTTAGTTATCGGGTATGATGAAACCAGTTATTTTTCTGTTCCCCTGAAAGGGATACTGTCACTTTTAATTTAATATAAAGCAAACACTGATCTGCCAAGGGAAAGTGGCAAAACAGTTGTTAAATTGGTAACTTAGGTCAGTAAGTTAAAATTGCCAAATTGGCTCCCTGACTAAAATGGCCATGGGAGAGGGCAAAATTAGGTTGAATTTTCCTAAGTGGTTGAAAACTACCTTCGGTTTGGTGGAAAATATGCAAGAATTTTTGGCTCCTGATTATAACACCGTGTCTTATATGTTTTATATGGAAAAATGACTAGTGAGAAAAGTGAGAGTGAAGTTGGAAAAATATGTGACAAGCTGCCCAAGGAAGACTGAAAAATTCTTGTCACTGTTTTTACAATTTCTTTCGAAAGCATGTAGATATTTTACTTCTGAGTCTCAGGAGCCATCACAGAAAATTCTTCACAGAAAAAGTAGTAAACTTGACCAACTGCCAACAAAAGGACTTACTCTAAGTAAAAATTCAGGAAATTTAGAAAATTAGAAATTTAGATAATTATAGAGTTTTAGATCCATGTGTCATAGAATATATATACACATGCACACCCATGTATAATATTTTTAGTAAAATAAAGAAATATTGGCTTTAGCTGACTTTAATTGCAATTTGTTTTAGCTTATTTCTGTGCTGTGTTTTGAAATTCTAACTTCGGTATAGGGTCAGGCAGAAACCCATCATTTAATTTCAAAAAGACATCTGCTCCTGCACCTTTTCCAAGGATTCCAAGAAAATGTAGCACTGTTTACCACCACTTGGTAAACTTGTACAACATCTGCAGGACTGACTCCCCCTTCATAAAAGTATTTTTAATCTCCAAAGGTGATTAAAATTGCAAAACAAATGAGAATTGCAAAACAATTCTCATGATATGACAGCTTTATGGACACATTTATGAAAAGGTTACATTACAGTGGCTCTCACCTGTAACCTCAGCACTTTGGGAGGCTAAGGCGGGTGGATCACTTGAAGTCAGGAGTTTGAGACCAGCCTGGCCAACATGTTGAAATCCTGTTTGTACAAAAAAATACAAAAATTAGTCAGGTGTGGTGGCACACATCTGTAGTCCCAGCTACATAGAGGCTGAGGCAGGAGAATTGCTTGAACCTGGGAGGTGAAGGCTGCAGTGAGCTGAGATTATGCCAGTGCATTCCAGCCTGGGCAACAGACCCAGATTCTGTCTCAAAAAAAAAAGAGGTTATAGGCCTGACATGGTGGCTCATACCTGTAATTCTAGCACATTGGGAGGCTGAGGTGGGTGGATTGCTTGAGTCCAGGAGTTCAAGACCAGCCTGGGCAGCATGGTGAAATCTGTCTCTACAAAAAGTATAAAAATTAGTTGGTGTAGTGGCATGTACCTATAGTCCCAACTACTCGGGAGGCTGAGGTGGGAGGACTGCTTGAGCCCAGGAGTTCTGGGCTGTAGTGTGCTATGCCGATCCGGTGTCCCCACTAAGTTCGGCATCATTATGGTGACCTCCCAGGAGCAGGGTACCACCAGGTTGCCTAAGGAGGGGTGAACCAGCTCAGGTTGGAAACAAAGCAGGTCAAAACTCCGGTGCTGATCAGTAGTGGGACCGTGCCTGTGAATAGTCACTGCACTCCAGCCTGGGCAACATAGCGAGACTCCATCTCCAAAATAAAAATAAAAATAAAAATAAAGGAAAATTTTAAAGAAAGGAAAAAAAAAAGCTTATAATTAAGTGGAGAGTATTTGGTGAAAAACCAGAGCAAGCAGTGACAATTTTACCTACAAGAGAAATGTATGGGGCTCCTGTGATGCGGGGAGGCTTCAAGGAAAAGGTGTGTTTTCAGCTGGGCTCTGATGGGTAGGATCAGACTTGAGGGGATTGAGAGGAAGGCAGTAGATTAGCAGAGGAGTTGAGGGGAGCACCAAGAACAGTGTGGACAGACAAAATGAGGAGACAGATTTAGATCAGGACTGAAGGCTTATGCCAGAAGTAATTTCCAGAACAAATGGATCAGCTGAGAAAGACAAGGAAGGTTACTGGGTTTAATAAATGGGCAGTGCATGAAGACCCCTGGAGGTGCTATTTCAGGAGATTGGTCATCTGTGGACAGAACTATTTATAATAAATATTTGATTTTTGGGGAATAAATTCCTTCATAGCTTTTTATGAAAAATAACATTTTATCCTAAAGACCCCTACTGGAGGATTTTACTACTTTTTTTGGTAGGATAAGGTACAAGGATTTTTATCCCTTATAGATAAAGTAGCTTGAGAATCCCCCTTATTTCAGTAACTTAAATCTAAAAACCTTTGTCTTCAAATCCTTAAGTTTAAAAAGAGGAAAACTGTTTTCTAGCCCACTAGGCCACCAACAAAAAAAAAAATAGATTTCAGTCATTATGCCATCAAAATATACACCTTGAGCAGAACTGTAGACTTTAGGCTCATTTCCTTTGATTTGCTTCAAGGCATTGAACTCAACTCTTCATTGAAAAAGCTGTTGCAGACCCAAGCCAGAGGATCCCGGCAAAGTATTAATAGTAGGTTCTGTGGCTTTTGCTTATGCCTTGGAAAATGTGTGTCATGGAGAGGAGGGTTAGAGAGAAAAGGGCACATGGTACGATGTATACCTACTCTGTCTTTCATATCACAGGGTGTAGACACTAAGACTGAATGCGCCCATATCTAAGGATTGCAGAAATACCCCAGAGATGACTGGATGAAAAATGATCTCAATGGAATAATGGGTTTTAGCTGATTGTACATTATTGGATAACCATGATCAAGGGTTGATTTGGAAAAGGGTATATAAATTATCCACATTCCTTGCAATTTTGAACCCAACTGTAAACAGAATTATATGAATGAACATATTACAATTTAAAACATAAAATTGAGGTTTTACTTTCTGATCTCTTGGGACATCTTTGCCCTTGAATTAACATGGATGTGAAATAAAATGATGCATGTTTAAAATGTAATTATTACATTCTCCAACTATATCATGTATACAAAATAACAACTAAGAAAAAAATTTTATTCTTTATTGTATTTTATGCAATTTTATTCATATGGCTTTAGTTTTAGAGACATGAAGATTCTATACTTTTCTTTTGTAATGAAGATTACCCTTTTAATTTTGTTCAAATCAATAAGAAAAAGTGGCTGCAGTTACAAATACAAATAAGAAACAGTCACCTACATACAATGGGATGAGGCTCTGGGGGACTTTGGGAGGCAATGAGTATACTGTGCATGTGGAATGTGAATCACAGGGGTCAGAAGGTAGACTGGGGTAGGCAGCCCCTAGATGGCTCCCAATGACAGCAGCTTCCTCTTAGTCTTGCTCATGTATAATTCCCTCACCTTGATTGTGGCCTGGATCTAGTGACTTGCTTCTAACAAATAGAATGCCAGAAAGGTGAGTCACTTCTGAGATTAGGTTATAAAAATAGGGTGGCGTCTGTCTTGCTATCTTTTGCCTGCTTATTCTGAGGGGGGCCAGCTGCCTTGTTGTAAGCACCCTATGGACAGCCCTATGCGGCAAAGAACTGAGGGTGGCCTTTGGCTGACAGCAAGTAAAGAACTGAGGTTGAGTCTAACAGCTCATGAGGACTTGAATCCTGCCAACAACCATGTGAGTGAGCCTGAAAACAGATGAAGCCTTCAGATGACTGCAGGCTCAGCCAACACCTTAATTGCAGCCTGAGCGACCCAGCTAAATGCTCCCAGATTCCTGTTAAGTTTTGGAGTAAGTCTGGAGTAATTCAGAGCCTAATTTACACTCCACTCAAGTAGCTTATGGTCTAATTAAATAAACTAAGCATACAAATAAAAATAATAGCTAACAAGTATAGTATTTACTATATGCCAGGGATTCTTCTAAGCATTTTACATTTAATTAATCATTAATCATTTTAATTAATTTATTTATTTATTGAGACAGGGTCTCACTCTGTCACCCAAACTGGAGTGCAGTGGCTTGATCACAGCTCACTGCAGCCTCAAACTCCCCAGGCTCAGGTTATCCTCCCACCTCAGGCTCCCAAGTAGCTGGGAATATAGGTGTGTGTCACCACACCTGGCTAATTTTTGTATTTTTTGTAGAGATGGGGTTTCAACATGTTGCCTGGACTGGTAGTCTTGAACTCCTGAACTCAAGTGATCCACCCAACTTAGCCTCCCATGGTGCTGGGATTACAGGCTTGAGTCACTACTCCTAGCCAGTCATTAATCATTTCATCTTTTTTTTTGAGACAGTGTCTTGCTCTGTCACCAAGGCTGGAGTGCAGTGGCACGATCTTGGCTCACTGCAACCTCTGCCTCCTGGGTTCAAGCAATTCTCCTGCCTCAGCCTCCCGAGTAGCTAGAATTACAGGCTTCTGCCACCATGCCCCCCTAATTTTTTTTTTTTTTTTTTGTATTTTCAGTAGAGACGGGGTTTCACCATATTGGCCAGGTCTCAAACTCCTGACCTCAAGAGATCCACCTGCCTTGGTTTCCCAAATTCTGGGATTACAGATGTGAGCCACCATGCCCGGCCAATCATTTCATCTTTACGACAACTCAAATAGGTATTATTACTATCACCATTTTATAAAGAAATTAAGGCAACATGTGGTTAAATAACTTGTTCATGGTCATACAGTAGAGCTGAGATTCAAACTCAGTTTTGTGCCAGATTTCAAGTTCTTTTGTACTGCCTCTTGCTATTTTATATACGATAATAGAACTATGCATGCTTTATGGAAGTACTATAGCATGAGGAATGATTATATCTGTAGGATAAAAGCGTTAGAGGATTCGCAGACACCTAAGCAGGATTTGAAAGACAGAGGAAAGGCATTCCAGGCAGATGGAATAACATATGCTAAGGCACAGACTGACTGTTACTATTCCTTTCAAATGTTTGTAATCAAAGTAATGTGGTCTTCTTCATATTCTGACCTTCATTTCTATTGATAAACGCCACTCTCTCTGAATTCTAGTAAATCGTCACTCTTTAAGAAAAGTGTAATTCCTGATTCTGAACCAAGTGCCATGACAGAGGCTCAGAAAGAGTAGAGCAGAAAAATCACCTTGTTTGTTTTAACATATGAGGTGATTTTGAAGATTAGTAATGGAGGCACTTGTCTCTTGTAGCAACAGAAGCACAGTGTTGACACACTGTCTATGTTCTGTCCACTTGGAGTGTCCAACCACTACAATGCTGTCCACTGGTCTTGGGAGTAACATTCTATATTTAAATGTAACTTTAAATAATCTTGGCCAGGCATGGTGGCTCACGCCTGTAATCTCAGCACTTTGGGAGGCTGAGGCAGGTGGATCACCTGAGGTCAGAAGTTCGAGACCAGCCTGGTCAACATGGCAAAACCTTATCTCTACTAAAAATACAAAACTTAGCTGGGCATGGTGGCACATACCCATAATCTCAGCTACTAGGGAGGCTGAGGCATGAGAATCGCTTGAACTTGGGAGGTGGAGGTTGCAGCAAGATGAGATTGTGCCACTGCACTCCAGCCTGGGGGACAGAGTGAGACTCTTTGTCTCCAAAAATAAAAACAAAAATAAAAATAAATAAATAATCTCACATCAGACCCAAATATGATAGAAAAAAATGAGAAAGAAAAAAGGGGTGATTAATTATTCACTGAAAAAAATTAAAAGAGGCAACACTAAAAACAGAGAGAAGAGCCTATAGATACAACAACTAGGGACATAAAAAGAGTTGTTGCCTTTTCCCCCTCATTATCATAATTATCCTTAAAGGGTCATTTAAAATGGTTTTGAGATAATTGTAGATTTAATGCAGTTGTAAGAAATAATGCAGAGAGACCCCAAATATCCTTTACCCAGTTTCCGCCAATGATAACATTTTTCATAACTACATCACAACATTACAACCAAAAAATGAAAAGTTACTCCATTTTCTTCAGTTTTACATGCTTACTTACATGCTTTACTTTACACTTGTGCTTACTTACATGCACATGTGCTTACTTCTATTCATTTTCATCATGTGTGTAGAATCGTGTGACCACCACAATCAAGGTACAGAACTGTTCCATCACAAGGATCCCTCATGCCATACTTCTGTGGCCACAGCCACTTCTATCCCTCTTATTGTCCCCAGTCCCTGGCAACCACTAATCTGTTCTTCCTCTCTACAGTTTTGTCATTTCAAGAATACTATATAAAAAGAATCTTTTGAGACTGGCTTTTTTCACTCAGCATAATTCCTTTGAGAGTCATCCATGTTGTTGTGCTATTAATAGTTCATACCAATTTATTGCTGAGTAGTATTTCATGGTATGGATGTCCCGTAGTTTAACAGTTCACCCACTGAAGGGCATTTAGGTTGTTTCTTATGTGGGGCTATCACAAATACAGCTTATATGAGCATTTGTATACAGGTTTTTGTGGGAACATAAGTGTTCAAGAATGTAATTGCTGAATGCATGTTTAGTTTTGTAAATGAAACAAAAGAAAACACCATACTCTGTTTCAGAGTGGCTGTATCTTTTTATACTCCCACCAGCAACGTATAAGTAATCTCATTTTTTTCTGCATCCTCAGCAGCATTTGGCATATCACTATATTTTATTTTAGCCACCCTGATAGGTGTGTAGTAGTATCTCATTGTGGTATAAATTTGTATTTTGCTAATAACTAATAATTGTTGAATTCTTTTCATGTCCTTATTTGCCATTTGTACAGACTCTTTAATGAAATGTTATGTTCATGTCATTTGCCTTTTCGTGATTGGATTTTTTTTGTACTGTTTAGTTTTGAGAGTTCTATGTATATAGTCTAGATACAAATCTTTCATAGGATATGTGGATTGCAAAGGGATTATCTCAGCCTGTATTTTGTTTTTTCCAATGTCTTCACAGAATTTTTTGGAGAGCAAAGTTTTTAATTTTGATAAAGTTCAGTTTAACAACTTTTAATTTTATAGACTGTGCTTTTGGTGTCAAATTTAAGACCTCTTTGTCCAGTCCTATGTTCCAAAGATTTTCATCTATTTTTTCTAAGTTTTACATTAAATGTTTCAATTTTTTTTTTCATGGAGACAGAGTCTTACTCTGTGGCCCATGCTGGAGTGCAGTGGTGTGATCTCAACTTACTACAACCTCTGTCTCCTAGGTTGAAGTGATTCTCCTGCCTCAGCCTCCTGAGTAGCTGGGATTACAGGAGCCCACCATCACAATGGTTAACTTTAGTATTTTTAATATTTTTGTATTTCACCCTGTTGGCCAGGCTGGTCTCGAATGTCTGACCTCAGGTGATCCACTGGCCTTGGCTTCCTCAAAGTGCTTAGATTACTGGTATGAGCCACTGCACTTGGCCTAAATGTTTTAAATTTAAATCAGTGATCCATTCTGAGTTAAAGTGTGAGACTTAGGTTGAGGTCTTTTTTTTTTTTCTTTTTTGCCTATGCATACCCAATTATTCTAGCACTATTTACTGAAAAAGTTATCCTTCTGCTATTGAATTGCTTTTGCACCTTTGTCAAAAATCACTTGAGCATATTTGTGCGGATCTATATCTGCGTGCCTCTATATTTTATTCCATTGATCTATGTGTCTATGTCTGTGCCAATCCTGTGCAGTTTTAGTTACTGTATCCTTATTATATTATATATATAAAGACATATATTAAAACTAGAATGATTCTTACTACTTTATTCTTTTTAAAAATTGTTTTAGCTATTCTAGGGCCCGCACCTTTCCATATAAATTTTAAGATAAGCTTATCTATATTATAAAACACCTTGCAGAGATTTTGATTGGAATCACATTAAACCTACAGCAATCAATTTGGGGAGAACTGACATTTTCACTAAATTGAGTGTTTCAGTTCACAAACACAGTATGTTTCTCCATTTATTTAGAATAAACTCCACTATGTCATGGTACAGAATTCTTTTTACATATTGCTAGAATCTATTCACTATTTTGTATTTTTTTTTTTTTACTAAGTTCATGAGAGATAGCGGTCTATAGTTTTCTTTTGGTGTATAATCTTTGGTTTTGGTTTCAGGGTAATACTAGCATCATAAAATGAATTGGGAAGTATTCCCTCCCCTCATATTTTTTGGGAGAGATTGCACAGAACTGGTGTTAGGTCTTCTTTAAAGGTTTGGCAGAATTCTCCAGTGAAACCTGCTGAGCCTGGAGGTTTCTTCTTTGAGAGTTTTTAAATTATGAATTCAATTTCATGAATAGGTATAGCGTTATTCAAACTGTTTCATACTGAGTTATGGTAGTTTGTGTTTTTTGAGTAGTGGATCATTTCATCTAAGTTGTTAAATTTACATGTGTAGAGTTGTACTAGTATTCCCTTATTCTTTGAAGTCTGCAGTGATAGCCCTTGTTTTATTTCTGATATTGTTAATTAGAATCTTCTGTGTTTTATTCTTTGTCAGTCTTGCTAGAGGCTTATTTTGTTTTACTGATTTTCTCTATTGTTTTTGTTTTCAATTTAGTTGATTTTTTCTTTATTATTTTCTTCGTTCTGCTTGCTTTGAGTTTATTTTGCTCTTCTTTTACTTGTGTCTTGAAATGAGACTTCCTTTTTGATCCATGAATTATTTAGAAATGTGCTGTTTAGTTCCCAAGTGTTTGGAGATTTCCCTGTTATCTTTCTGTTATTGTGTCTGTTTTGACTCCATGGTGCTAAGAGAACATAACTTCAATTTCAGTTGAACAAATTTCAATTTTTTATAATTTGTTGAGTTTTGTTCTATGGCTCAGGATATGATCTATATTGGTATACGTTTCATGGGCGCTGAAAAAAATGTGTATTCTGCTATTTTTGGGTAGAGTATTCTATAATGTTGATTAAATCATGTCTGTTGGTGGTGATGCTGAGTTTTTTCATATCCTTGCTGATTTTGTCTAGTTGTTCTATCAATTGTTGATAGATGGGTGTTGAAGTCTCCAACTATTATTTTGAATCGATCTATTTCTCCTTCCAGTTCTATCACTTTTTTATTTCACGTATTTTGCTGTTCTATTGTCTAGTGAATACATATTTTGAATTGCCATGTCTTCTTGGTGAATTGAACCTCTTATCATTATATAATGTCCTATTCTGTCACTGGTAATTTTCTTTGCTCTGAAGTCTTCTTTATGTGATATTAATATAGCTATTTATGTTTTCTTTTGATTATATTTACATATCTTTTTACATTCAACCTGCCTGTATCATGTTTTAAATGAACTGATTGTAGACATCATAGAGTTGGGTCATGTTTTGTTTTGTTTTTCTCTTTTAAGTCAAGGTCTCACTATGCTGCCTAGGCCGGTCTCAAACTCCTGGGCTAATGTGATCCTCCTGACTCAGCCTATTGAGTAGCTGGGATTACAGGTATGCACCACCGCACCTGGCTTTTAATCTACTCTGCCAATCTCATCTTTTAATTGGTATATTTGCAAATGTACATTTACATTTAATGTAATCATATATTAGGGATTACGTATGCTATTTTTTTGTTCCTGTGTGTTCTCTTTGTTTTCATTTACCAATTTCTTTTTTCTTGCCATGCTGTGGGTTACTTGTTCAATCATCACCACTATCCATTTCCAGAATCTTTGCATCATCCCAAACAGAAACTCTCTACCCATTAAACAATAATACCCCTTCCGCTTTATCTATAGTGTTTTTATTGCACCCTTGGAATATCTTTTTAGTGGTTGCTCTAGGTTTTACATTACATATGTATACATCACAGTCTACTGGTGTCATCATTTTACCAGTTCAAGATAAGTATAGAAACCTTAACTCCTTTTACCTTATTGCCCTGTTTAGAGTTGTCTTAAATATTTTCTCTACATATATTTAGAACTACATCAAACAATGCTATAATTTTTTTTCTTTTTGAGATGGAGTCTCACTCTGTTGCCCAGGCTGGAGTGCAAAGGTGCGATCGCAGCTCACTGTAACCTCCACCTCCTGAGTTCAAGTGGTTCTCCTGCCTCAACCTCCTGAGTAGCTGGGACTACAGGTACCTACCACCACGCCTGGCTAATTTTTTTTTTTTTTTTGTAGAGACAGGGTTTCACTGTGTTAGCCAGGATGGTCTCAAACTCCTGACCTCGTGATCTGCCTACCTCAGCCTCCCAAAGTGCTGGATTGCAGGTGTGAGCCACTATACCCAGCCACAATGCTATAATTTTTGCTTCCACTAAATTTAGAAATTTTAAAACTCAAGAGGAGGAAAGTTTATTGTATATATCCATATTTTTTGCTGTGTTTTTCCTTCCTGATGTTCTGAGTTTCCTTGTTTTATAATTTCCTGTTTAGAAAATTTCTTTAGCCATTTTTTTTGTTAGATAGGCTGGTGACAAATTCTCTTACCTTTCCTTCATTTGAGATATCTTTGTTTCCCTTTCATTACTGCAGAAAATTTTCACTGGACATTGGATATTGGGTAGATCACTCTTTTAGTTCATTACTTGAAGAATATTATGCCACTTCCTCTGGTCTCCATGGTTTCAGGTTAAAAATCTGCTGTCACTTGAATTGGTTTTCCCCTATCAATAATGTACCATTTGTCTCTGGCTGTTTTCAGTATCAATATTTTTTTCTTTATCTTCAACCTTCAGAAGTTTAATTATCATGTGTCTTGGCATCATAGATTTCTTTGGGCTTAACCTACTTGGGATTTGTTCAGCTTCCTGAATCTGAAGGTTCATCTCTTTTGCCAAGTAAGGGGAATTTTCAGCTACTCTTTGAACATTTTCTTTTTTAAAATTTCTAAATTTTATTCTTAGATGATCTAACAGATAAGAGTTTATTCAAAATGATAGCAATGATGTATTGAATGGTTATAGTTTATATATTAATGAAACGAATGACAGCGGTTATATAAGGGATCAGGAAGGAATAATTAGGAATATTTCATTATTATAAAGTATTTGCACTATCCATGAAGAGGTATAGTGCTATTTGAAAGTAGACTTGGTTCTTTTTCTTAGAAGAGAAAAAAAAAAAAGAAAAAGAAAAAAAAAAAGAAAGTGGACTTGGATTAGTTGTATACGTATATTGCACACTTTAAGTCAACTACTAAAAGTTGAAAAAAGAAGTACATTTCATATGCTAAGAAAGGAAAGAGAGAAAGTGAAATCATAAGAGGAAATAATAGCATTTGCACTTCTATGGGGTTTCATGGTTTATAAGCACTTAAAAAATTACGTATATAGGGAGAGATCCAAGATGGCTGATTAGCAACAGCTCAGGAATGTAGCTCCCGGTGAAAGCGCAGAGAACAAGTGGACGCCGCATTTTCGGATGAATTTTTGTTGCCCACAGACTGGGAGATTCCTGGCAGAGGAGCCACACGGGTCGCCAGCGTGACTCTTTTGGTCGGTGTGGCTGTTTTGCCGGTGCCCCAGGGCGGCGCTTCTCGGTGTGGAGTATACGGGACGGATGGGCTCGGCTGGTCCCATCCCCACAAGGAAAACAGCAATTGGAAGCACTGAGGACTGAGAGTTTCACAGCAAGCACAGCGAACCCAGGAAGGTCCAGCTCTGTGAGGAACGGGAATCCGCCAAAGGAAAACTAAGAAACAGAAAAAACTTCATCACTGGGCGGAGAGAGATCCAAGATGGCTGCGTAGCAGCAGCTCAGGATTGTAGCTCCCAGTGAAAGCGCAGAGTGAGTGGATGCCGCAATTGCAGACAAATTTTTGATGCCCACGAACTGGGAGATTCCCAGTGAAGGAGCCACACAGGTCGCCAGCGCGACTCTTGTGGCCGGCGCGGCTATTTTGCTGGCGCACCAGCGCAGCGCTTCTCAGTGTGGAGTATACGGGACTGGGTGCCCTTTTGGTCGGGCTCCGCTGGTCCCATCCCCACAAGGAGAACAGCAATTGGAAGCGCTGAGGACTGAGACCAAGCACAGCTGAACCCGGGAAGGCCCAGCTCTGTGGGGAAGGGGCGTCCGCCGAAGGAAAACTAAGAAACAGAAAAAACTTCATAACCAACAAGCCAGACATCCACTCAGAGATCCAATCTGAAAGTCGGCAATTACAAAGACGACAGGTGGATAAATCCACAAAAATGGGAAGAAACCAGTGCAAAAAGGCTGAGAACACCCGAAATCAGAATGCCTCTCCTCCTACAGGGGATCGCAGCTCCCCATCAGCAAGAGAACAAGGCTTGACAGAGGATGAGTGTGATGAACTCACAGAATCAGGCTTCAGAAGG